>NW_006497560.1:1708578-1731473 GCF_000471905.2 Amborella trichopoda | reverse complement strand
ATATATATATTGAAATTGAGGTTGTTTCCACCCTCATGTGACTATGCCCTGATCGAGTCATCCTCGACTCAGACCACACTCGGCTAAGCACGGATTGTGCTTGGTTTCACTTTCTATAACTGCACACCTTCTTGGGGGTTGCTTACCCCCACACCTGAACTGTGCTCTTGGTCGGTTAAACTCCGACTCAAAGCACACATCACTGGGCATGATTTGTACCAAGTGCTCACATCTCTTTCTTGTGTGTTTTCATGCTAGCCTTATTTTCACTTTCTTGCTTCTTTACACACCCTTGCGCATAATGGACTGGAGAAGCCCGAGACACCAGCAAAAAGTTTTGAAAACCCTCAAAATCCGGCATTAACTGTCGTGAGGGGAACCAAGCCTTGAGAGCCAAGGCAGTTGGAATTTGCATAACTTTAACAGTAAGCACCCCTCCGTTATCCTTAGCCTCAAAGCAACTCCACATACAGTAGGACCTGACTGATTCCTTTAACAGATGGTCAGGACCTACGTGGGGACCCACTCTGCCTAGCCGCACTTTTGTAATTAGGAGCCCACTCAGACCTAGCCTACCCATAGTTTATGGCAAAGTTTTCAAGTGCTTTGTTTGCTTATCAGAGTTTATTAGTCTTAGATCTCAGTCCAGATCCACTTATGGTCCAAACTGAACCATGCTGGGTCCGAGTCCATGCTCATACTCAGCACAGCCCATGTCTGAATGAGGTTCACAACCAGGTCCGAATCTAGGCTCCCTCTAGGTGCAAGCCAAAGCTCACACCAAATCTCACCTAGATCTCAGTCCAGGTCCACACCCGGTCAAAATCTGAAACCATCTGTGTCCAAGAACAGGCCTGTACCCAACCCAACCCAAGTCCGAACTAGGTTCATAATTGGGTCCAAACCTAAGCTCCTTCTTGGTGCAAGTCAAGGCTCACACCAAATCTAATCTAAATTTTAGTCTAGGTCCTAACCTATGTCTAGATTCGGAATTGCCTCTAGAACTAGACTAGGCTCATCCTCGTTTAGGGTCCAAACCAAAACCACTAAGTCTAGCAAGACCTCGAGTCTAGGACCTAACTCTAGTCTGAACAACTCTAGTCTGAACTTAAAGTTATCTCTGGGATTAAGTTGGGCTCACCTCCGTTCAGGATTCAAACTTAAATCCATCCAGCCTAACTAGGTCGAAGTCTAGGTCCAGCCTTAAGTCTAGATCCAAGGATCAAATAGGGAGAAGTCGTCATGTCGATCACCCAGGTCGACTATGATGATTGCTCCACAGTCTCCAAACCTAACATTCCCAAACCTAGGAACCAGTATGCCACAATCCCTTGGGATTACGGCTAGAACCGTGGTCAAATCATTTTTTGGTGCCCAAGTCTTCAACTAGAGGCAGAGTCTCAAAGATCGATTCCAAATCCTGAAATATGTTTTGCTCGGAAAGCTAGCTCAACCCAAAAGACTTTGAATAGTCAAGGTGTTCGACCTGGGGTCGTCCTGCAAGAGCTCTTAGGCACCCTAAGTAAGATTCGAGTGAGGGAAGCGGTTCATACAGTGTCAAATGCTTATTCTCATAACTCAAATCAAGACAATCTTGAGACATGACAGCCTCGAATACTTGATAACCGGGACCCATTTAGATCTAAGGGATCTGACCCGACCGCAAGCCACCATAGTACAGCTCATGATAACCTCAAAATAGAGCTATCGAACTGAACTGAACCCTAGGCAATGTAGGTGTCCAAGCTGCCCTTCAAAGTTTAGTTGAACAAGGCTACATTGTTCATGCCCCAATACGTGTGTCAGTCCCAAATCAGCTTCATGCTATAGGAAAACACATAGGATAATCGAGTCAACCAATTCTTCAATTGGTCCTAGTAATCCATCTGGTCCAACAGACCGTGCAATTCCCGCAGCCTGCGGGCGACACCTATGGGACAATACGTCCCCCAGGCCTGGGTATACCAAACCGCCCCGATGACTATAGCTCATCAATCTCAAGTCCATACGGGCCAATATATACCCGAAGCCTTGACTCATCAGTCTATACTTGGGAAGCCGCCAATCGGTGGGCCTACCATCATGCCGAATGCCCAATTCTAAAGCACCATGAAAACAATGAAAGAAATGCTCGTAAGAATGCATATTCACGAAGTTTTACCCCCAGTCTGAGGCATGGAGGACCTTCCATTCAGATTCGTCATCCTAGAATTCCGAAATAAGTTCAACATGAAGAGCGATCCAAATACCCACGTTAACGTATACCTCCTTTCTCTAAAACAAGAAACTTATAGGAACTCCCTCTCCATGAAAAATTCATACACTATTATCTCTCTACAAAAGCAACACAATTTCTCTCTTCAAAAGAGCATCACAATCACTCTCTTTCTCTAGAAAATGAATATACCATTCTCCCTCTACCAAAATGCAAAATACCATCTCTCTCTTCTCTCTTCTCTACGAAAGAGCAAAATACCATCTCTCTCTCTCTCCCCAGTACTGGCTCACAAACTCTCAAGCCGCTTTGAGATGATGACACATGTCAAATTTTATATTCATATGATTTGAAAATAAATTAAAAATAAAATACTATGAGATGTCAGATCTAAGATTATATGGTCAATGGCTTACTTATTACATTTTGAGACAAGTAACCTCAGCCGTTCATTTAAATTGGATGGTTGGATCGGAAGGGAAGTATAAAAGACCTGTATAGCGGGGAAGTAAAGAAAGTTTTCCCATACGTTTAAGCCCCACGTTGTCTTTTAACACTTTCTGATGTGATTTTTTTTTAGGCACCAGGTGAGTATATCTTCATCCCATGCGATCTCTCCATGAGACCCCACAATTATAACATACCAGCCTACTCATGGTCCAAATCTGTTTAAAAGACCAAAAACATCCGTCATTGCGCTCGAGTAAAAGTAAAATAACACACTGCTTCTGGAATCCTTGAAACAGATATGTGAACGCCCATGGAAGTTGTGTAGTATCAGCTAGCTGCAAGGCAAGTCTCTCCTGTGCAAACCACCAGTAGCTGATTCTTAACATATATAGGGAGGAGAATACGATTGCCGACTATCTATCAAAGAATACGGTATCCATGACAAAAGCATACGGTATCCATGACAAAAGCAACAGCGTGGTGTGCTCGCCCCTTTGATGATCGAGGTCCTTTGTTATTAAATGATGTTGCCAATCCCCTCACAAGGGTTGTAAAATGTTTGTAATTGGCCCTATATTTTGTTATTTCTTCAATAAAACGGGTAGGGGCCTATCATCCCTACTGATCCACCCAACAAAAAGAAAAAAGAATGAAAAACATATTATTCACAGCTCATATCTTCAACCTCCTTCCATCGTTGTTATCCCTTCAAGATGTGTTCTGCACTGAATATTTTTCATGGTCATTGCAGGTAACTTAAATGTCTTCTCACAATCAATCCACTACTTCAAAAACCATCTTGACCTATTATTACACAGTTTAAAAAAAAAAAAAGACTCATAATGGCGTAATGTATTCCCCATATATTCAGAATATCATTGCTGCTTCAATCTATATAGCATCAATCTACCATTATTTTATATAAATCTCCCAATATAAAATAATCAACCCAACCATTATTTTATATAAATCTCCCAATAGCCAATTTCCTATTCACTTGCACTTCTCAACATATTCATCCATCAAATCAGCTACAAGATAAAAACATTTATGCCTGCATATGATCATGCCATCAACTCTAGCTTGAAGTTCTGAATCCTGTAAAAGGCATGTCTTGTAATTCTTTTGTAAGCTTGCAACATACCAGCAACAAGCCAATAGAGCACCCAATTCGTCCTGTCCTATTTGCCAGGACATTATCCCTATGTTCCCACATAAATTATATATCTGTTTTTGCTAGTGTTTTCCCTTTGGGAAAGGTTTCTATACTTCCCCTACAGCATAGAATATCTATGCTTCCCCTACCATCCAGCCGTCCAATTTTGATCGAGTGAATCACTCACCGTTTGATCCTATATCTAATGCCTTAGACTATTTTATTTTTAAGTTTTTTTAATACAAATTGTATGAATATAAAATTTAGTACATATCATATTCCCATTGGGGAGCACCTATAAAAAATATTCAAATAAATTTTTCGATAGAATATAATGACCAAAATACCCCTTGAAACTTTCAAGGTAGTTTAGTCATTTTATTTTATTGGGAATATTTTTTTTATATACTTTTATTAGTGCGAGTTTAATAGAGGATTGGACACCCAAAATTTGGTGTCAATAATTAAAAAGAAAATAGTGTAGAGATGTGACATTGTGATTGGGGCAATCTTAGCCCTCCATTCAGAATGGAGGGTTGGATAAGGGAAAGCATATAAGTTTCATGTTGTAGGGGAAGCATAGAAAGCTTGCCTTTTTCCTCTTTCTTCAACTGAATGTAGTTATTAGTGTATGGAGTAATTACGTCAGAACTCCAATAATCACGTATACAATTCATGCCTCTCATATCAAAGCATTAGCAGCTCCAGCTTCAACAATCTGACAGCCTTGATGCTTTCATCATAACTTAAGCTTATATGAAACCTTACGAGAGAGATGCATGAGGCCATGTTGAGAAATGGCTCTACAAGTTTTGAGGAGTTAGGGATGTATATTTCAGGATGGCAGCAACAATCCGCTCCTTATCCCGTGTTGGAAATGCTTCTAAGAGCTTTCCATTCTTGTAGAAGTGGAAGAGGGGTACTGCCTGCATAGGACCATGATATATGCTTAGGATGATATCAAAAGATTCACTGGAACAAGCTCAGCAGGAAGTTTATGAGCAAGAACACAAGTTCAAAATGTAAAAAGAAATTCTTTTTTATTAGTAAAAGCATTAGAACCTTTTTTTTGCCCCCTTTGACTGTTAAAAACAGACACATTGATGAAATTTGATATATTTTTGGTAAATTGAGGTGTTTCTCGGTACGTTTCGCAGTAGCAGATGTCCCTCGTAGTTTGGAACCGCTAATTAAATGAAATTTTATTTAAAGAATGCAGCTCTATTCAATGGGAACCAATGTCACGTATGCAAACTATGTCGATGTTTGTAAGGCCATGAAGAAAAATAGCAGTAAAGTAATGATTTCTACAGAGATTATTCAAAAGATCAATGGTTCAGAAAGTAACCTGCCTACTTCAACATTCAACACACAAAAACCAAAGATCGATTTGCGGGATGCTCCTTGGAGGCCCCAGAATTTTAATATACAACGAAATGCAACTATCAAAACATGTAAAGATGAAATGTTGCAGTGATATTGTGCATCCATGATAAAGCATGTACTAATTCACTATCAATGGCTAAAGTATTCCATTAGTGAATTTTTTGGTCTATTAAAGCCACTTTGATCACTAAATCATAGCACTATTTAGCTGCTCACAACCATCCAGCCGTCGAGATCTTGAGCTCACCAGAACCCAGCATGCACTGCCAGTTTTGTGAGTGTTGGCAGTGAACTCCTTTCTGAAAAGGATTCAGGATGCCATAATGTATAACAGACGAGAAATTCAGGGATACAGGGAGTGATATTGTGATCCACTCAACCAGACATTCTGCAGATGTCAACCATGAAATTTGTTGACATCCATCCTCGAAAGCTACTATCAGTCATCCAGAGTTCAACAATGTGTTTGCGGCTTCAGTCTTCCCAATAGAAAGGGGGATAATGAAACAAACAATGAAGTGCTTGCGGCTGGAGTCTTCCCAATAAAAATCATGGTCGATAGAGTCCTCTTCAACCCAGACTGCCATGGAGCACAGAGTAACGGACCGTGGAGAAAAGCCTTCGAAACAGGCCCAATTTAGCCCCAGGAAAAGCCTAAAAATGGCCCTTAATACGCATCCCCTAAAATTCAGCTCAAACAAGTGTTTGGGGAAAAAAAATTATAAGAAAAGCGAGAAATGGAGAACATACACAGCCCGTGTATGGTCATGAGACAAATTGCAGAAATGTCCCTGAAATCAACTTCCAACGGCATCAGGACCATCCCAGATGAATTTGGGAGGCCATAAAATCCTTAACCCCCCAATTTTGTGGAAAACGGATGCCCATAGGCCCAAGTTTTCAAAAAGGGGGATGCATACTATGCAGGTCTTGTGATCCATGATAACCCTAAGAATTGCAGTTTCCTGCAACATTGCCCCAAAATTGGGCAAGCTTACCGCATCAGTCTCTCTTAAACAACGATCGAGATCGCGTTCAAATCCAGATATGTTGTTCCCCTTGCCGAGAGCTCTTCATTCGGTATACGATATGCAAAAGATGGTCACTCAGATTGGAACACATCTTAGAGAGAGGTTGGCAGTTTTTCATAGCTATGCAATTCACAGTCCATGAGACACCTTGACAATATTTTCACAATAACTCCACATCCGTGCAGCACCTTGGGCAAAAATTACAAGCATTTTGATTGTCACATGAAGGGCTTCACAATCGCATATGACAAGCCACAATCGGGGCACAGATTGAGGGTCATTCGAGGCGCAAATCATGGTCGATTTGGTGATGACACAATTTCGAGTTCCAGCAACTTCAAGGAACCCTTCTGCCAAACGGGGTCTTTTTCTGCGGTTCTTGATGCAAAATGATCCCAGCGGATCCCCCTTCTTTTTCGCAGTTGTCAACAAAGAATCGATCAAAACAAGTTTATGGAGAAGAGCATGAACTCCCAAATCGATAAACAGCCGGAAATCCGCCAACTCTTTGGGGTTTTGAGCAAATTTGACACCAAATGACCATGGCAGTCAGATCTACATGTTTCCAATGGACAATCATTTGTCCTGTTGCCGAAATGTGCAAAATGAAGACCGCATACCATGTGGATAGGAAGACGCTCCATTTTTAGGGACCTAGGTTGTCTTCTTATCCATAGTTCATGTGCAATTTAAGTTCATGTACAATTTTGTCTTTTTTCACTTCACCCGAATTTTAATCTTTGATTTTCCACCCATCAACCCAACCAACAAATGATAATAACCCATGTATGGAGCTTGTCTATATAAATCCCCAAACCCACCTCATCAGGGGGATTCTCTCTTGCTGTCATGGGTGATGAGATGCAAGCACTTGAGAAAAATAATACATGAGAAATTACCATCCTTTCTAAAGGGAAGAAGGGCGTAGGATGTCAATAGGTATACACTGAGAAGTACAAAGTTGAAGGAACCATTGAAAGGTATAGGGTAGATTGATTGCAAAAGACTTCACTCAGAATCCTGGCATAGACTACCAAAAAACGTTTGCTTTTGTGGCCATGTTGAACAATATCGGGTCATTCTTTCTCTAGCTGCCAATGAATCTTGGCCTCTTTACTAGATAGATGTAAAGAATGCATTCTTGCATTATCCAAGAAGAAATCTATATGGCCATGCCTCAAGGTTTTAGATTAAAGGGGAGATAGGAAAGATGTGCAAGTGAAAGAATGCAATTTAGAAACTAAAACAGTCTCCTAGAGCGTGGTGTGAAAAAATCTAGTAAGGCCCTGCTGAAATTTGGGTTTAAAACAGGTCAGATTGACCATGCACTCTTTATAAAGACGAAAAGTGTTGGGATTACAGCCCTTATAGTATGTGTTGGTGATATTGTTGTGACAGGGAGAATCTAAAGGACAATGAGGATCTTAAATCATATCTAAGCAAGGTGTTCGATATCAAAGATCTAGGCCTCATTAAGCTTTTTTTTAAATTGAAGTGACAAGATCAATGAAAGGGATAGCCATCTCCCAAAGAAAATGTGTGTTGGACCTATTACAATAATCTAGGATGTTGAGATCTAGACCAATTGATACTCCTATAAAATTCAATCATAAACTTCATGGAGAAAGGAGAGTTACTCGAAAATCCTAACCAATATCAACGAATAGTGGGAAAGCTCACACACCTCACAATCATATGACAAGACCAAACATCTCTTATGCGGTTAGCGTGGCCAGCCAATTTATGCATGCAACACGTAAACCACATCTTGATAAAGTATATCGAATATTGAAATATCTCATGTCCGTTCCAAGATTTTTCTCCTCTCAAGGGCATTCTAATGTTGTTATTTATATTGATGCTGATTGGGCTAGATGCCAAACAGATGGGATATCCACAACTGGTTATTATACTTTTGTTTTAAGAAATCTGGTTTCTTAGAAAAGTAAGAACCAAAATGTGGTAGCAAGATCTCAAATGTGAAAGTTGAAGATAGGGTTATGGCTCCTACAGTTGAAGTAATGTTAAATCAAAAGTATTATGTTTAATTTGGGGGTTAAAGTTAAGCTTTACATGGCGTTGTATTGTGATAATGAAGCTGCCATTCATATTTCCAAGAATTTTGTATTTCATAAAAGAACTAAAAATATTGAAGTAGATTGTCACTTCATCAAAGAGAAGGTTGCTGCTAAGATCATCCATACTCCTCATGTGAAGTCTAAATATTAATTTGCAGATATCTTCACTAAAGTTGTTGGATGGAATAGACTACAAGATATCACAAGCAAGCTAGGCATGATTGTTATCTATGCACCAGCTCAAGGGCGAGTGTTGGAAATAACTACATATTCTTGTATTTGATAGGTATAAATGTCTTTTGTTTTATTTAGGACGTATATGTTAGTATTATAATTAGGTCATCTTATTAATATAAATAAGAGATGCATGTTGGTCTATTTTGACCAATACGCCACTCTCCTTTCTCTTCCTCTTTCTCTTCCGTTCCCTCTCTCTCACATCTCTCTCTCTTTTCCTTTCTTTCTTCTTCCTTCTCTTTCTCTGTCTTACTACGCTCTAATATCTTACTTCTACTTCTCTTCTTTTCTTTTCTTTAATTTTCTCGAGATTATTTTCAACTTAAAGCACACATTTTTTCACAGTGAGCTAGATCACAAAATTACCACGTAGGTGAGTGTAAGGAAACGCTATAACATTTGTGCAAACTGCAAAAGGCTTTGTATGAGTTGAAACAGGCTTCATAAGCATGGCACAAGAAGATTGCAAAATTCCTGGTATTTAGCAAGCATATTGTACCACCAGCAGATTCAGGTTGTTTGTAAAAGAACAAGCAAGAAAGGTAGCAATTATGCTAGTCTACGTCGATGACTTGATTGTCACTGGTGATGTTTAGAGATCAAGCATATCCAGGGGAACGTTTCTGTGAGGTTTGAGGTGGAGCTAGGGGAGCTTAATCACTTTCTCGGCTTGTAAATAAACCAATCCAAAAAAGGCTTATTACTTTGCCAAAAGAAGTATACAACAAACATGTTACATAAGTTTGGGATGGCAAGCTGCAAAGCTATCTTGACACGTGCTGAAATTAATGGGAAGTAACATTGGGATGGAGCGCGTGAATGTAAGGCTATAAAGGCTATTTGACTCTTTCACAACCAGATATTGCTCATGTACTGGGAATTGTGAGCAGTTTTATATAGAGCCCACCAAAGCCTCATCTGGAAGTAGTTCGGTGCATTTTACCATATGTGAAGGGTACGGTGGATGATGGAATTATTGACAACTCACTGATCAATAAAATGTATGTGTTCAACTTAGGGTCGGCAGCGATATCTTGGGGCATAGGGTTGGCAGCGATATCTTGGGGCAGCAAGAGGCAACTGACGGTGTCCTTGTCTACAATAGAAGCTGCGTACCAAGCGGCATCAATGGCAGCTCAGAAGTCCACATAGCCAATGTAGTTGATGCACAATTTGAAGAAAGAAACTAATTACACAGCCGTACTATATTACATCATTCAGCTTGCAGAGAATCAAGTGTTTCATGCAAGGAAAAAACACATTGAGGTACACCACCACTTCATCTGGGAAAAGGGACTAAGTGGATAATCGACCTTTCGCCCATGATGACAGAAGAGCAAACGGTGGACGTGTTCATGAACGTTCTGAATTTTTCAAAGTTTGCAAAATTCAGAAGTCAACTCTGTGTCATGAGTAGAATCTCAACGTTGAGAGTCACCGCTAACTCTCGTACGCCCCAGAGGGGCTAGGCCACATGAAGAGGTAAAAACTGTGGATGATGCTTTGGAAATAGCAGATTTGTAATGATCTTTGGATTTAGGATATGATTTGAGTAAGTTTCCTATTTGCGTGGCTATGAATTTTGGGATAATAGGAAGAGCTGTTAGAAACTATTGGGATCAATTTTGTGGGCATCTCACATGCAAAAACTGCCAATGTTTGTGGGATTAAAGATTTTGACGTTCACGAGTAGAAAGTAGTTACAAAAGATTTTGGAAAGCTTTGACAAGATAACATAATTGCAAATTGAAGTTAAGGAAAGGTGTTATGTCTTCATATGTATAGAGGACTGTCATGCATTGCTTCTTTAGCCCTTAATGAAATAAACATCTTCCTTAAGCATGAATGAGAGATTATGCATTGCGGGAAGAGAAAGGGGGCATTTTGAGTCCAATCTTCCTTTTTCTTTTTTCTTTTTTTTTTCTTTTTTTTTTTTTTGATATGCAGGTGGTCATGGTAATGAAACACAACAAGACAATCATCCATGGTGACGGTTCTCAGTTGGGTGTTCTTCACAATTTGGTATTTACATTTGCCTTGTGAACAGCTGCTTGGGGTGGTGCAATCCTTCAACGGAGTGACTATACATTTCCAAAGATACTTCATGCAATAATTCAACGATTTCCATCATAGTTGTTGGAGCCGGAGAGAAAGTGGGTGCAGGAGCTTGGAATCAACCTATAGATGAAGTTACCTTAGAAGGGCCTAAAAGCATTGCTTGGGTAATGCTATAAAGTGATTTAAAAATCTAAGAAATGTATAATTCACCTCTTAGCATTATCTATACACATGCACAATATTATCTCTAGAGTCTGAAAGTCCCACAAAAATTCGACAAAACTGAGATTAGAGGGCTATGATAAGAATCAAAATTAGGAATTGCCCAGGACCCTACAGTGAACGGGATGAAACAAGGCAATTCCCTATAGGGAGAACCCCCCCATTAGGGACAACCCCAACAATTCCCTTTTTGGGACCATTCGGGATTTTTGGAGCAAGTTCGCCAGTTTTCAACCACTCATGCAAACTACAACCACAAAATGGGAAACATTAACCGTTGACAGATGTCGCTAGCTAGAAAATTATCAAAAAGCAAAAAGATGGCACAAAACTAAAGATGTCAACTTCAAAGTTTAAAAACCTTTGAAACTTTCCCTAGGATCAAGATCCCTTCAAACGATGATCACGTCCCATTTTCAATGGGGTGACAATCCCCTTCCAAAGCAATCAAGATCCCTTTTACTCAGGGATCAAGATACTTATAAGATGGGGATCAAGCTCCCTTGATGGGGGAGCGAGCTCCACTCGGGCTTCAACTCCGGGATCACTAGAGGGAGATTCAGAAGGGGGGATTGCCACCTCCCAATCAAGCTCCCCATATCTATCGTTTCTTAGCCACAGCAAATCAAGGAGTCGGTCAATAGAGTGTTCAATTGTTGGATGACATATCTTGTCTAGATCCCTTCTACAATAGGTGTGAGAAAAATACGGTATTTCTTTTATTAGACCAAGATGTATTCGCTATTAGTGCTGACCGATCTTCATAGAAAAATGAGGAGGATACACGCTATTCGTCAAAGATGAGAGTGCATCTATAAAGAAAGTAATTCCTTCAAGAAAAGTTAAAACACCTAAAAACTAAGTTTTTTGCATGAGGATCATAACACCTACATAGGCATCATACACAGCGTCAATACGTTCAAGTCCACACAGTGAAAACCCCAAATATTGTTACACAACAGTACACATGCCCCAGATAGCAGTGAGCTTCCTCTTTTACAATTCTCAAGCCAGTAGTCCTATTTACATCAACTGATCATAAGCATCATATCAGATAAGGGCAGTTGGAAATTATGCCCATTCCAACAGACAGGCAGTACTTTGTGGAAGCTGACCCTTCCTGCTATGCGTTAAGGTATTTGATTAGAATAAAACAAGTGAATCTTTGAAGGAAAGTAGGCAATGGCTAACAAAGAGTTTTGGGATTTACATGTGGGGGATCTGGTAAGAAAATGGAAGATGGTGGTTAACAGTTCGGTGCATAAAAACCCCACTCATGCCTTAAGGAGAAAGCAACTATTGGGAATGCTCAAGCTTAGTTTTCATGGAAGCCCCATGGGTATTCCAGTCCATCAGCAGTTTGGGGAGTCACTATGGACCACTTTGGGTTCATTTTCAAAGCATATGAAGTTCCAAAGGGGCAAGGGAGATGCTAAAAGGACTAATGAAACTTCTCACAGGGGTGCACATTTTGTTCTGATATTTCACAGATTCTCCCGAACTGGAAGAGATTTCTCAAACATTATTCGATAGGCAAAGGGGAGGGGAAATACATGACCTTTGTCGAGTAAGCCAGTCACTTTTCAGCGTACCTCGAATGGCTAACAATCTAACGGACTCACTAGCACGTGAGGGCAATAGTACTCTATTGGTAGGAACAAGCGTTTGATGGTTTGTTTTTTATCTTCTTTTCCTCCTCCCCTAACTGTTCACATCTCATTCATATGCCCCTAGGAAACTTGATGTAACAGCCTCTTGCAACAATCAGAAAAAAGGGAACACATCCCATGGTTTACCTCTAGTCACTATTTGATTCAAACTGATTGCGTGGACAAAAGAGAAGTCAGCAAAGAGGAAACAAGTTTCATTGTGAAATTATAGAATATTGGAATAAATGAGAAACAATGAGATGATTCTTTAATCTGCGAGACTCTCTTCAACATGTTATGACTTAGTTCCCCTACACAACATCTCCCAACATATTTTTCAGAATGTCAATTGGCCTTCTTTAAAAAGGATTAATGAGTTCTATGTTTCAACTGTTCTGAATTCTCTAAATGTACACTTGCAAATTTTGCTTCTTCAAAATGGAGTTAATGAGCGCTATATTTCAACTGTTCCGAATGCTCTAAACCTAGGAACACATCCTTAAGAAAAGACAAGAAAACAAACAAATGAAAAAAACAAGCAGCAAAAATACAACCTATTCAAGAACTTGTTTGCGACATGATATCTGATGACCTGCAAAGTATGACTAGCGAAAAAAATTATCGATTGGAGCAGCAGATTCCTCCGCACCTATTTAAAGGATACCAGTCCCCAATGAGCTACAAAGAAGAATAAGATGAGCAAGCATGATTGGATGATTTCTTTAGTTGATTTTAGTTTATTACAGTTATTTTCTATTTTAGTTTTAATTTATTTTATTTTTGCTTAAAGAGAGGGACAAGTAAGGTAATTACTCTAAGTTAGCATATTTTATTTTATGTTACTTTAAGTTGGAATTGTATCATCATTTTAGAGAAGGGTGTTAATGACTTTTGTAGTTACATTAGAAAAAGAGGTGTGTGGAGGTCTAAGGGCCATTCATGTGATTTCATAGCAAAAAAAAAAAAACAGAGAGAGAGAGAGGAGGACCTTTGTTCATGGAAAAGAAAGCCTAGATTTCTTGACTAGGGTGTTTGTATTTTGCCTGAAATTGCTTAAATCCTCAGTTTTCTTCACCAGCAATCCACATCAATTGGTATCAAAATAGAGGATTTGGGAACAGAAAGGGGCAAAATTTTCAATTAAAGCCTAGGGTTTGTTGATTTCGGAATAGGAAATATTGATTTCACCCTAGGTCTTGCTGATTTCAGCCTTGGTTTTGTTGATTTTGAACTCGCCTTTTGCTAATTTTACTGCCTATGGTGTTTTTTTCGATGAATCCATGGCAACAAGAAGGGGATAAAGAAGAGGAACTCTCATAGATCTATATCACAATGCCATAAATGAAGAGATTGATGATCTCAGAAGGCAGGTCAACAGCCTGCACAACTTGGGAACATCACTCATGGGAAAGACAATGCCCTTTCCATCCAAGAAGATGTCAAGCACAACTCTCTTTCACCGCCATGCTCCGTCTGAGGAATCGAGTGAAGAAGAAAGTGATAGAAGACCCAAACATGGGGGACATCATTCTAGGGTTTTCAATTTGAAAATGGACATTCCTAATTTTGACGAGATTAATTTGACTCACATTTAGGGGAGACATAATCTTGTTGCTTGTGAGTACAATTTGGTTCGTCATATTGATGAGGCCGATCATGGAGAATCTTAATTTTCATCAAGTTACTTCCAAAATCAGCGGGATGCAGATTGTGATACACTCATACATGCTCAGATAAAAGATAAGATCTTGTAAGAGATCCTATCTATGATAACGAATAAAATTTTGTGGTTGAATCAATCTTTGATGAAGAAAAAGATTAAGGGCTCCAAGAAGAATCAATAGATGAAGTTGTTGGTTCGACCATTGCATCTAGTGCTCATCTCGATGATGCACCCTTGGTCTGCTCTAGGGTTGAGCCAAGGCAATTTTAGCAAGGTTATATGGCTGAACTAATGCAATTTCAACTAGTTCATATGACTAAATCGGGTGTATATGGCACGTTATTCCATCGACATACAATGACTCTTTCCTCAAGGGTTTCTCAAAAGTATATATGAATATATCAATTGATTGCAAAGCCCCAGTACACAATCACTGCTGTTTGATTGGGCCAATAACCCACAGGTCCAAGGCCTCGAAGCATAATATTTGGCATGAAGAAGGTTGTAGGACTAACACAAAATTTATCTTAGGCGACTTCAAGACTCGAGGACAAGTTTTTCCAAATATGGAAGTCTGATGTAGGACAAAATTACCTTTATTTTAAACTTTTGTTTAATTTGAAAGTATGTTTATTTCAATTTTAATTTTAGGGTTTATTTTTTAGGTTTTAAATTTTTTTTTGGGGATTCTAGGGTTTTATTATATTTTTAGGATTTCAGGAGTTGTTTAGAAAGTAATTAGAGTGCTTATGGAATATTTTGTTTTAACAGGGATAAAAATATCATTAAAAATTTTGTTTTTATTAAGATTTCTATTGCAATTAGAATTAGGAATTCTTGAACTCTAAGTAAGGTCTTTTATTATAATAGGGTTCTCTAAAGAGAATTTAGAATGGGCAGTTGAGTTCTGAGATAGTTTTTCTGGTTTAACCCATGCAGAGCCATTGAAGCCTGACTTGTAGGCTTCCTCTTGAAGATTATTTCATTTTTCGTCCATGAGAAATTCTTTCTACATCAATATCTCATCTTTTGCATGACAAGATACCAATGCCAAGAGCTTTTTTTTTTTGAAGAACGTTAACAGTGTATTTCTAAGACAGTAATGGTTACAATAGGGAGAAGACCGAGAGCCCCCACTAAGGGTGGCTCTTGGTAAAAAGTACATCAGTGAGCCATATACATAAAGGGCTTATAATACTCGCCCGTTTACAATGATTTACAAGGATTTTCCAAAAAATAAAACCAAAAACCAGGGAAGACACTTTCCTGATTTCCAACGGAGCTACAAAGTGCGCCTATGGTCCGTGACAAAAAAGGAGAGGGACTTGGCGTTTTCTTCCTCTTGGATTGACCCTAGAGAATCTAATTTTCCAAGCTTAAATTTCCCTAGAGAACTACACTAATCACACATGATGACTCGAACAGCCAGATTGTTATAAAGTTATTCTTAGATTAGATCATTGGACACAGGCATGGCTAGAAGCAAATACTAAGTGAGTCCTACTTATTAACAATCTAACGCTTTCATCTTTGCGTAAGGAAACAAATACCAGCCGAAGCATGTGCCAAAGAGCAGCAGAGTAATTTATTTGGTATAATAGGAATTCCAATAACAAAGGCTGACACCATGACAGGTGTCATAGGAAAAATATAGGTTATATTTTCTTTAAAAGGTAAAATATGAAATAATTTATTTTTAAAAAAAAAGACAAATGGAGATTGTTTTCTTCAATCTACAACCAATGGATGAAGAAAGTTTGTTATGCGGTTTCTTTAAAATAGATGACTAAGAGAATATAGATGTTCATTCTCCTTCCTAAGGCTTTGAGCAGTCTGGCTGACCATATAAAAAGCTATAAGCATGATGAGCGAAAAAAGAAACTCAGACACCATAAGCAAGTGAACAGCCAATTTCTCACCAAACATACGAAACACCATAGCAAAAGGTATACTAGAAAGAGAAATCAAACAAAGAATATGAATGACAACACTAATATGACACGAACAGAAATTGGGATAAAAAACAAATGATACTTAGATGACAGCAATTCGGATAAGAAAACAAATGATACTTACATTATACTGGTCCATATAAATAGATAAGATAATCTATCAAGGATGCGTTTGAATGCCATGTCAACAATCATTGGAAATCATAAGGGATTCGGACTAGTAATGTAGAGTTCATGTAAAACCAGTGTTTGCAAAATCGGGCGATCTAAGTGCTAACCGTCCAGTTAGATCGGAACCGGCTCGTGGTGGCCAGTTCCGATTTTGGGCAGTTTTGGTGATCAATTGGTATTTAAAATAAAATCAAAAAAATGTATAAATTTTTAAAAATAAGGAATTTGATTTGTAATGCATTTTTTAATATTCTTTACATTATGATAAAGATTAACAATTATTTTGGTCAATAATATTCACTTTTATAATTTTCCCATCTTTTTTAGTAAATTTTAAACCTACCCCTACACACAAATCGATTCGTTAAAATCTATCTTTTCATTAATTTTCAACTTCATTTGAATGTGTTTTGTTTTAATCATTCTTTATATACTTTTCACATTTTAAGATTTTTTTTTTTTATCGCTTTTAATTTTTCAACACTTTTTTGACCGCCCGAGACTTGCCCGGTTAGAGCGGTTGAATCGGCAGGTTAAACCGCTTCCGAGCCCATGTCCGGTTAACCATTCCGGTTCGATTTTGCGAACACTGTGTAAAACAGATCAAGTGACAAATCTTCCACTTCAAAATACTGCTAAATGGAATGAAGCCCCATTACTTTAAGAAAGAAAAGTGCCCTGAATGAAAAAAGGATCTTTCCTAAAAACGCACTCTAATTTTCAGTCGTTCAGCCACCTCTGTCTGCTCGTCATACTCATCAATAACCTGTAATGAAAGCAAAAAGTCAAATCCTCTTACTATGTTCTATCATAGAAAAGACGGAAGTATCCTACAATCGTAGGCCTGTTATCTCTGAAAAAAGAAACGAACTATTAAATGATCATGCACCACAACTCAGAAAATAATTCAAATGAAGATCAAGCCTTCAGTGAACGATCTCAGGTGTGGGACACGCTTTACACTGCACATTGCATGCCCACAGTTAACTCTTAAAGACCTCAACAATGTAAACAACATCACTAAATCTAATTGCAAGAGAAACAATAAATGTGTTCATATCAATTATTTCATTACAAAGTGAAAATTGTTCTTTCCATTCTATTTGATGTAAACAATGAAGATACCACGACAAGAAGAGTATACTAAAGTCAAGGTGATTAAGCCAGGCTTTCAATACAACACATGAAAGA
This sequence comes from Amborella trichopoda, assembly GCF_000471905.2. Next base: position 1,714,014 of record NW_006497560.1, on the reverse strand, counting down.
GTCACAAAAAATAACATCACATGCAATGAATAAATATACATTGACATGAAGTAGAAACTCAAAAGTAATAAGGGTTGCGAGAGTTGTTGAGGGTAGACCATGGGATAATTTCATAAGAGAATGGATTTGGTAACGTGCATGTCACCATACACTAGCTAGCTTCAACTAGCACTAGGCCAAAAAGATAGCAGAAAAGGGTGAACGCTTTTTAATCAAAGGATTGTAAGTGGTAGTAGGAAATGGTGAACTCTAAAATCTTAAACCATTTTTATAACAATTTGGTATCAGGTACTTTTAATCATTTTTAACCTTGTGGGAGTCTAAATTTTTTGAATTAGCATGAATCTATCAAAAAAATCTTACTAAGTATAATCCTTATTATTATTTGACTAGGTCAGCTGTGAGACACAAATGTCATGTAGTGTTGTCGTTGTCATTAGCATGACCATCATGCTAGGTGCCTGATTCCCTTAACTACAATCATTATTCCTGAAAGTGCTCCGAGCAACATAGCGTTAGACCCCAATAAAACATGCACTGGCATGTGCAATATATTAAAAGAATTGGAAATTATCTAAAAATAATTAGACAAATCAAATAATGGCATAGTTAAACACCATGTGGCAATTTATTCAGGTTACATATGATGGAACACAACCTAACAACCAAACCATGAAGAACCCAAATTTCAAAAGAGTAACAATTTTTCAGAGTGAGACTAGGTCATGCACCATACAGATCGTTATTTAAAAATATTCTCTAGATCATTTGTAGATCATAAACAAGTAGTCGTGTTTCCCTTTTAAAGAATCACATGCAGCTATGCTAGATAAAAGCATGTAACTGACTTCTATAAGAAAAAAACTCTCTTATAGAGAGAATAGATTTTCGAACATTTTAAGTAGCATATTGCTGCTATTCATTACACAATGAGATGACTCGCGACCTAATCACCAAATCATGAAGAACCCAAACCCCTAGTGAACAATTTGACAGACTGAGACTAGAACATGCACTATACAAAACATTTTATTGACCATTTAACACTATCTCACAGATCACTTATAGATCATATATAAGTTCTGTAGATCTATACATGCTAGGAAACTTAGGGTTGCTCCAATAGACAATAAAAGGCAGAAAAGTAGACTTAGGTCGTCTAGTCATGTGCAGCGTTGACCTAGAACAATACCGGTTAGGACGGGTGATTTGGTTCGATTGGAAGGACCTAAAAGGACAAGGGGAAGACCCCAAAGGACATGGATGGAAGTAGTGAAAAAATATATAGTGACTTACGGTCTGACAGAGGGTATGGTGCTCTTGATAGAGCGAAATGGAGGAATAGGATTAGTGTAGCCCAACCGCAATAGTTGGAATAAGGCTCCAACGATGATCATAATGATATAAGTGCAATATTTTTGTGATATATCCCTTCCAAAGAGTCATATGCAGCAATGCTAGAGAAACGCATGTAAATTTCTAGAGCCAAAAACCCCTTTGTAGACAGATCATGGGTTTTGAAACACAAGCAGTCAAAAATATGCATTGTATGTTGTATATTGCTGCAAGGCATTACAAAATGAGACGATTACTGACTATATCATAAACAAAATAAATAAAAGGGAGTTAACCTTTATTCAAAAAATAAATAAATAAAAGGGAAACTTCTCAAATCACCTCTGAGTTTAAAAATTGGACATCACACCCCTAGTGTGTGATTTGATAAATTTCAAAATTCATAATGAAGTATCCTTTGATGGGGTATTTGAAATTTGCTTAAAAGAATGATGGGTTATTTGAAATTAGATCAAAGTGATTTCATAATTTTCACTAAATAAAATGTGGCTGAAACATAATTAAAGTATTGACTAAGCACTCATAAGAAAACAGATGTGCCAATGAGTAGATGAGAAACTAACATGGAATTTGCAAATGATCCCTCACAATATACAAAATGGGGGGTCGTATTCATCAAGATTCCTTCTTCTACAAGCAAATCATGTATTTACTAGCACTATGCTTAAAATAAAAATATAAAACAATAAGAGCATGTGATAGTAGGGAATTATTATTGGTTCATGGTTCTTATATACCCAATCATATATATTGAGTTTTCATGGATCATCTTGTCTTCCTGATAAGTACTAGTGATGCAGATTGTGTTGAATATCTGTTTCACCATTCCGTAATACCACTTTTCCATCCTTGCAGCAAACAACATCTTCCATGATGTTAATTACAGTTATTGAAGAACAGTGGCATTTTAAGTTGAAGCTAGCCTTTATTTGCTCAAACTATTTTCAGTTTGCATTAGCTGCCTAGCTAAGCCATATGAATTAGCTAATGGTGAGCATCCTTTGTCACCATGAATGATGCTCATGCATGTAAGGCACATGTACGCATCCACCAGTGCTCAAAGCAAGTATGACTCTGCATGTGTGCATGTACATGCATGCATACTTGTTTACATAGTAATCAGTTATTGCATAGAGGACTAAGGGAAGAGAACTTAACATACTGTAATATTATGTTATCTAGTTCGGAACCTACAGGCAAACGCCCAAGATCCACAACAAAAATTAAAATTAAAATGGATGAAAAAAAATAAAATCTCACATTATGCTTCAGGAAGATAACAGGTGTTTCCTTATTGCCAGATCCCTTGCACAATTTTGAAAAACCCTGCTCTATATACTTGCAGCTTCCACAAGAAGTCCGGTAAAAGTCCACCACAACTAAAGAATCCTTGGCCTTCTCCAAGATTTTGGAGAATTCCATATCAGTCATAAATTCTCGTACGCATTCAACTGGACAAAGCTCATCATCTTCATCCTCTGCACAGTGCCCTTTTTTGTTTTCATCTAATTTTTTTTGGCTGTCAGCAGCTTGAAAAGCATGACAGACTTTCAAAGTATCCAGCTTCTTAGCCTCAATGACAGGAGGAACATTTTGACTTGCTAGAAGAAATTTAACATGATTGAAACCCATGTGTAAAAAAATAGGAAATCCATAGAAGAGTCCAGAGTAGGGAAACACAGCTGGAATTTTCTTAACATTGAAATGAACTCTATGATGAAGAAAATTTTGTCGTTGCATGGCCACAAAGCAGATGTCAATAGTAACTGGAAGAGTATGGAAGGAAATCTGGAATCAGATATCCATGTACCGGGATTATTTTTAGCTTACAGCTGTACTTATCATTACTTGGTCCATCTATGAAAGATCCTCTTTAGACCATTTTCTGTCAACAGAGTTAAAGAATACAAGTATTAATAGGCTTATAAATAACAGCTAGCATCGGAAAGCGTTAAAAGAATCACATCACAAACTTTAAGGAAACATATGCCAAAATAACCATGTTCCTACTAAGCAGAATGATTCAAAGATTAAATCCCTGTAGTTCAGAACCCTAAATTCATATCAGTTGAAACTATAGCATCGTTGTAGCTATTACTATAGCAGCACAGTTGCGATCACTATAGCAGTACCGTAGCATTACTATAGTGATCACTCTAGCAGTTTGTAAAAGTGCTGGTATGTTTCCATACAATCACTTGAAACACTAAATTTCTTAGAGTTTTTGAAGCTGAACAAAAGAAGTTATAAAATTCATCTAGGGTTTTAGAGGTTTTTCAATTTCTCTAGGATCTGCTACTATAGATCTATGTTTCAAGAATTTTAGGGCTTCATACAAGATTGTCCTTGTACCACGAGTTCTTCAACAACAAAATCATTTCAGACGCAGGCCACGACAGCTACTTATGATGTCTCATGCATCTCTTTCTGAGGCACTTCACCAGGTTCTTCAAGCACTTTCAGATCCTTCCTTGTCAGGTAAACCTTGTGCATTATCCATGTATTCTCAGTTTATCTTGGTTCTTAACCCTGGTGCAAACAATAATATGCTTAGAATATAGTCATGTAGGAAATCACCCTCTCTAAATTGCAAATTGTTACGGTTTGTAGCCTTTAAAGCCCTTGAGAGCATGTAAAGATAATAAATATAGGGAATTGTGCATTTCAATGGGAGTGTATGTTGGTTAACTGACCTAGGGTTGGCAGTCTATAGCCTGGGACACGTTTAAAATTTTGTTCCCCCAAAGCACAAGCACCATTGTTGAGGGTTTTCTCGGAGGGTCATACCTTATTGATGACGTAATGATCCCAAGGATGGTCTAAAGGCCAAGAGAGCTTCGTAGTGGCGTGTGCACTGCCATAGGCCTCTAAGATGGAAAGCCAAATCCTAAACAAACTTTCAAGTGGTATGTATGTTTGATATCCCCATTCTGAGAAGCAACTCTATAGACACATTCTTGTACATGCACATAGAGAAAGTCCCCTTATGCATGTGACTTGCTCTTTAAGGGGGAGAACATGTAATTCACTTACTAGGACCATAGTTCTACTATTTATTGGCTAGCTTTGATGGGTCATTCATGAACCCCTGCAAGTGATTATGGGTTATAAGTCCCATTGAATTAGTTAAGAAAATAATCATGGATCGTAGTTTCTAGCACGGGTGGTGTGTCGTGACAATTACTTTTCATGACCCATTGGGACCAATACATTTGTAGGGGGGTTTATGAGTGTTTTAGAGTTTTTAAGACCTTCAAAAATATTTTTTTCAACTTCATTGATGTTCATACGATTTTTGGATTTTTTCAAAATTTTTAAAAATATATTCTATGCATTAGAATTCTAATAGAAGCATATTTGATATTTTGGATATCAATAGGGGCTAGTTTGGATCCATGTGCTTTTTTTTTTGAGGGGTAGGGGGTGGGGGGCTAGGGCCCAGCTCACACACATGGAGGGCCCACATGGGGTGGGACATGGGGCCCACATGGGCCACACATCCCACATTGGTGCGACACCCCACCAAATATAAAATACTATATTTTTTATTACAGAAATCCTGGAAAATTTGTGGAAAAGATATTCACAGAATATTTTATGGGAGATCTCCCACTTATGTAGGAAATATTTCATAAGAGAGACTAAAAGCAAATTTTGTGAGGGATGCGATTTGATATTTATGAAATCTTTGAAAATTGATCAAAAATTTTTTACTCTGAATTTCTACAGTGTTTATGTGAGAAAAAAATTCTAGACAAGATAGAGATGAGATTTAACTGGTCTTATCCTAGATTGACTAGAAGTAGATATGGGTAAAAGATTCAATGAATAAAGTTTCTAGATTCCTCCCTAAATAATGATGAATAATTTAAGGGAGGGATGTCACTAAGTTAATTTGTCTCACCTTGTATATTACCATAAACTCTTTGGATCAAACTAAATCCTGATTGAGATGGGAATAACCTAAGGCCAATGAGGCCCATATAAAGGGCGTCTCTCCACTCATTTTCAGCACAAGATTTTCAAACATATCTCTCCTCTCCCTCTCTCCACACCATCTTCTTCTTCTCTCTCTCTCTC
>NW_006497560.1:1679658-1708558 GCF_000471905.2 Amborella trichopoda | reverse complement strand
AACCGAACGTACGTACGACCGACGTACGTAACGGTACGGTACGTCCTCCTACCTCTACTTACTACGTACACAACGTATTACTAACTATACTATCTCTCCTCCTCCTCCTCTCCACACACTCTCTTCTTCTCTCTCTCTCTCTCTCTCTCTCTCTCTCTCTCTCTCTCTCTCTCTCTAAGTGGTACGCCTGCCTAGAGGCCTAGGGGTGGCACACACCACATAGAGCATAGAAAGGGGGCACTCCCATCCTGTCTTGGTTAATGGGGAGGTGCCACGTAGTAGCATGCCCCCAAAGGTTTTAAAAAGGGCCTAAAGAAACTTAAACTATAGTAGCCCATACTCTCAACCGCATAGTTTTGTGATAGGGTATTCCAGAGGTGCTTCCATGTCAGTGGATTCAGCAGGACCTAAAGATCAAGTACACCATCGGTTCAGTAGGGTGTGCTAACTCCTAAGGTGGTAGCCCTAGGCAAAGGTTCAGTAAGTCTTCCCAATTTTACTTATTAGTTTTATTTTAGGTATTGATTCGTATGTGTTTTAGAAGTCCTAATTGTATTAGACGTCCTATTTGGATTAGGAGTCCTATTTGGATGAGGATTCCCAATTAAACTAGGATTCCTACTTAGATTAGAATTCGTTATTGTATTTGGATTCATATTGAAAGTTTGTATTTAGCGTTATGAACATAGTTTTTTATTAGCAGTAGAAGTCAAAGATTTTGAATTGTAGTAGATTTAATTTCTATTTATACATTGTACTATGGCACCTGTAAATAGAAAATCCAGTTGTCAATAAAAACATTCTTAAATCCAGTTGTCAATAAAAACATTCTTAAATTTATAACCTGGAATTCTACATAGCCACATCTTACACTAATGCTTCTAAACTAAGAATTAGCAAAGTGATTTCAATTAACAACCACCCATTAAAGATGTCCACAGAATTAATTGTTCCTCAATTAACCATGAGTTATCTGCTTGTCAATTAATAGATCAAATTTTATTGATTTAGATCTTAGTTACCAAGATCTCCTAACATGCATGACAACCCTACTCTGGGAATGCGAAGACATGCTCCCACAGCAGGATGACAGAGATGTCACAATCCCATGTGGGGGAAGTGTGATCCCAAGCCAATTGGAGTTAGAGAACTAGTTGATACACCCATATTATTTGTATTTTCAAAAGAAAAAAGCAATAATGACAAAAGAAAGCAATAAATGCATATGCATCAAAAAAAACCAATTGCATGTCAAAAGAAATTGTTAAAAATCCTCTGTTATCTATGTCCTAGGATCTAAGCGTCCATAATATATTTGTATGGGAAGTTTTGTCTATACGACATTCTTTTAAATAATATATAAGTTTAGAGGTGCGTGAGGGCTTGTTTGAACCTCACACCACTCTCTCTTCTCTCTAAAACGTCTCTCATATGTCTCTCTTCTCTCCCTCACGTCTCTCTCATCTCTCTTCTCTCTCTTCTTTTTCTATTTTCTATTCTCTCTTTCTGGATACTCTGACATGGTATCAAAGCAAATCTGAACTGTTCTTACATCATCCCCTTTCTTCCCCTTGCCTTTCATTTTTCCCTTTCCTTTCATCTTCCCCTTTGCTTTCCAGAAAAGAAAAATAAAACAGGGAACCCTAACTATTGATGTTGATCACGACAAGAGGTACCCTAGGACTGTTCGATCTTGGATTAATTGATCTAACCCCTAGGGTTGCCTCTTAGGGTTTTGTGTGCAGAAGGCCATGTGGATCTGTTGTTAGTGTGATGATGCAAGTGTGCGATTTCTCTTTTGAGATCAAGAGCTACAGTGAGATCATGACCTAGTTTGTAGTTGCTGCCAGTCTGTGCAACTGTCATGTGTTTTCTCTTTCGAGATCAAGATCCATAGAGAGGTCATAACCTAGTTACAATAGTGGCAGCATGGTGATGCTCAGATGTGTTCAATGTGATGTTTCCCTAATTCGTTCAAGTGTGAGAATGTGACCAGATCTAGATGATAAGTATATCTCTCCCCTTTAAATGGTTTCTAACATTGTATTAGGCTTGTGTGAGTGGCTAAAATTTGCCGATCATGGTTATCCTCTTTCCCACTTATTTTATATACTCATGGATAAGGATATTAAACCTGGAATCCTTAGTCTTTCTAAAACTGTGCGGATATAAATCACCTTTTTAAAATAAACTAAGTCCAATTATGTTGCATGGGCTCAATCTGCTCAAAGTATCCCTTGGTATAAAGGGGGAACTAAAATACTTGACTAAAGACAGGCCTAGTAAATCTAATGGTAAATACGTAGAGAGTGGATGAGAATCATATAATAATGACCTAGTTGTGGAGTAGCATGGAACCCCAAATAAGTGCGAATATGATGTTTCTTGATACAGCTAAAGAAATTTGGGACACTTTGAAAGAAACATATTCATCAAATAAAAATATCTAGGACACTTTGAAAGAAACATATTTATCAAATAAAATATCTCTCGAGTTTATGACCTGTTTGATAAAATGTTTCAATTGCAATAGGGTAATAAGAGTGTGAATCAGTATTATGGTACCCTCAAGGGTAATGTGGAAAAGCGGAATCTATATCAACCTATAGCTGGTGATGTGGAATTACATAAGAGACAACATGACGAATTTAGGGCTAGATAAAAATTTCTAGCCTTGATCCTGAGCACCATTCGGTACATGGAGAGATCTTGGAAAGCAGTGAACTCAGGTGGTGTGTACTACATGGATCATTACCTGATTGGTGCTTCTCTTACCTCTACTAATTTTCCTTTATTATAGCACTGTCGGTTGGGTCATCCTTCTCTCAATAACTTGAAGTTGTTAGTCCCTTCTCTAGTGTATGTGCCTCCTTTAAAATGTGAAGCTTGTCAGTTAGGAAAGCATCAGGGTGTCATTTCGTCCTAGCGTTGACAACGGAGACTTGGTCTGTTTACAGTGGTTCATTCTCGTATATGGGTCTAGCTAGAGTAAAAGATTTATTCACGAATGACAGTTATATTTAATAAAAGAGAGATGTAATATTTTCTCCATTTTTAAATTGCTTCACAAGGAGATCCAAACTCAATTCAATAAGAATGTGTGTATTTCATGTTGTGATAATGCTAAAGAGTATCTTTCTAAAGAATTTCATAATTATTTTGCTCAAAATGGAATTTGCCACCAAACTTATTGTCCACATACACCTCAATAGAATGGGGTTGCTGAAATAAAACATCAACACTTTCTTAAAGTAACTCATTATTTGCTCATTAATAGTCATGTTTCAAAGGTTTATTAAGATGCCTTGCTAACATCATGTTATTTAATTAACCATATGCCCTCTCCAATTTTAAATGGAAAAACACCATACGCGATTCTCTTTCCTGATGCTCCAATGTTTGATGTTCCTCCACGAGTGTTTGGGGACGATTGCTTTGTCCATATGTTACGTATTGGTAATGATAAGCTAGATCCATGGGCTGTCAAGTCTGTTTTTCTTGGGTATTTACGATTTCAGAAAGGTCATCGTAGTTATCATCCTGGTTTACGAAAGAAATTTATTTGTGCAGATGTCACCTTTTTTAAAAATACTCCTTACTTTTCAAAAGAAAGTAATGTACTTAATACAAATATTTTTTATCCTGCTTCTATAGACGTCTCAGAGTCCTTGCCTCCTATGATTCCTACTATTCCTATTGACACTGCTCCTTCATTCAAATGATACATGGGAACTCATCGAGTTGCCAGAAAAAGGATTGTTGGGTGTCGATGGGTTTATGTGATCAAATATCAACTTGATGGCATTGTAGATAGATTAAAATCCAGATTAGTAGCCAAGGGATACACACAAACATTTGGCATTGACAACTCAATAACATTTGCCCCGGTTGCTGAACTAAATTCAGTTCGAGTGGTTATACTTGTGGCTGCCAACAAGAGATGACCGTTGTAGTAACTTGATGTCAAGAATGCTTTCCTCCATGGTGATTTACCAGAAGAGGTGCCCATGGAGCAACTACCTTGTTGCTCAAGGGGTGTCAGATAAAATGTGCAGGTTGAAGAAAGCCATGTATGGCCTGAAATGGTCCCCACGGGCATGGTTTAAAAATTCAATGAAATTATTATATCATATGAATTTCGATGTAGCCATGTAGATCATTCATTGTTTATTTGGATACAAGATTCCAAAATAGTTGTTTTAGTTATCTACATTAATGATATTGTTGTTACTAGAAACGATCAAAAAGGAATTACTCATTTCAAGCAACATCTAAAGCAATTCAGATTAAAGATTTAGGCCAATTAAGGTATTTTCAAGGAATTGAAGTAGTTAGATCAGAGTATGGCATTAGTTTGTCTCAAAGGAAATACGTGACTGATTTGTTGACAGAAATTGGAATGTTGGTGTTAGAACAGTGGATACACCTATGAATTCAAATAGAAAATTATTGATTGATCAAAGGAATTGCTTGAGGATCCAAGAATGTACAGAAGACTGGTAGGCAAGCTAATTTATCTGACCATCACCAGGCCTGATATTGCTTTTGCAGTAAATGCTAAGTCGATTTATTTATGCTTCGAGGATTCCTCACTGGGATGTTGGTCTTAGAAATTAATGGTATCTGAAGGGAGCCCCAGGTCAAGGTTTCATTTAGAAGCCAAATAATCATTTAGCCATTGAAAGTTACTCGGATGCTGATTAGGCAGGTTCACCATCTAATAGGCGGTCTACCACAAGTTATTGTACATTTATTGGTCGAAACTTGATAACATGGAGAAGCAAGAAACAAAATGTTGTAGCTAGATCTATTGCAAAGGCTAAATATAGCACAATGATGGCTGAAAACACTGATGCAAGAGATGGGGTTTATTGTTGTTGAACCAATGAAGATGTATTGTGGTTGCTAACTATATAATCAGTAATCCAATGTTTCATGAAAGGACCAAGTATATTGAAGTAGACTATCATAGTACTCCAGTGTTTCATGAAAGGACCAAGTATTTTGAAGTAGACTATCATTTTATCTGAGAGAAAGTTACTAGTAAGCAAGTGTCTACTCCATGTGTGAAATCTAAAGATCAGCTGGAAAACACCTTAACCAAAAGCCTTGGTCGTAATATGTTCCAAACAAAATTTTCCAAGATGTACATGGGCAACATTTATGCTCCAATTTGAAAGGGAGTGTTAAAAATCTTTTGTTTTCTATGTACTAGGATCTAAGTGCCCATAACATATTTGTATGGGCAGTTTTGTCCACAAGACTTTCTTTTAAATAATATATTAGTCGGCTGGCCGCCCACATGTACATGCATGCGTGCGTGACCCCAAGCGTGGGTGCATGTGCAGATAAGGGAAAACACGTGTGGTGCGAATGACAAACCAACAAATTTTATTAATCGAGGCAAACAAGTACAAGGACAAAGAATTACCTTGAAAATGAAGAAAATGGGTTCGCATGTATCCGGGACATAGCCCTCTTAGATCCCAACTTTTGACGCAATGGAAAGCCATCCCACACTCATCGGCCAACAGGGCACGAGTGCGCCTAGTCCTGGAAACATATCCCAAAAGAGTGAGCCTTGTAAGCCAAACACCCCGAGGTGAGCCTTGTGAGCCAAGCACCTCTAGTTCTCCCAAAGTGAGCCTCATGAGCCACACTAGGGGAGAGCAGACCTACACCTTCACTACCCGCAGGCTTGAATTGTGGTTTGAATCTCACTTCCTTGCACTTTCGATGCACTCAATTTAGGGTCACACAAGTAGCAATGTAGATTCCTAAATGTCCGTCGGATTTTGGTTTCGGTGGACCTAGGTCTAGCTTTGGTTAGGTAGAAGTAGGCCCAATTAGAAATGGGCTTGAATAGATGGGTACTTGGCTAGGTGGGCTCAAATCGGCTTAGCTAAGTGGGCTCAAATCGGCTTAGCTAAGTGGGCTCAAGTGGGCTTCATTAGGTGAGCTCAAGTGGTCTTGCCTAGGTGGGCTCAAGTGGACTTGATTAGGTGGGCTCATGTGGACTTGGATAGGCAGGCTCAAGTGGGCCTTGGTTAAGGGTTGGTTAGGGTATGGGAGTTCTGGTTAGGTTTAGGTTTGACGGTGGTTTATCTTGGTTTAAAGTGGTTGGGTTAGGGTTCATAAGCCTTAATTAAGTGTAGAGACTTAACCAAAGTGGGTTTGGCTTGGCTTAGGATGACTAGGGTAGGTTAAGGTATGGTCAAAGTGTGGTTAGCGTTGGGGAAGGGTATGATCACTCTTTTGCACAAAGTTTTCTCTCTCCTCACAAAAGGTAGTAGAGTCTCACTCTTACAAGCATGATGAAAAGGATCTCTCATGGGGTGGGGTGGGGTGGGGTGGGGGGGGCGGACAGGGGTTGGGGGGTTTTATATAGAGTCTCAACTCCAATATGGGTGGATGCTCAAGAATGGGTAATGTTGGGGGAAAAGAAAAAATAGAAAAATTACAAAACAATTCTAGTAAAAGAAAAAAGGCCAAAAAAGACATGGACAATTTCCAAAAATGACAACTAGGTCCATCAAAGAGGTCATCTTCCCAACCAATGGTATGGAGCCTTGTTTTCGAGTTTTCCGATGCCAGAACAAGTTAAATATTGCCAAGAAAACGAAGATCACACCGCTATAAACCCTTTGATGTAAATATTGCATGAAACCCCAGTGCTTTGACAAAATTTTCATTTATTTTTTGGTTTTGAGGTTTTCATGCAACTTTTGATTAGCTTTCTTGATTAATCATCACAAAATGCTAGGTTTATTGGTGATTTGCTGAACAGATAATTGAAGAGGCACCCGCCATGGTCGTTATGCACCAAAAAGTATGGAAAAAGCCTTCCGATCAGCTGAGATATGTTCTGGCAAGTTGTCGGAAACCCAAAATCCTGCGCATAAAGTTTGGCCCACTTGCAAGCCCCAAACAACCCCCATTCCATGTGGACATGATCATGACTTTTCTTATGCCATTTCAAAAGTCTTCAAGTCATGATTGAAGTGGACCCATTTTGGGCCCCAGATGATGGTCGAATGGCAAGTTATGACCGAAGAAGCGAGGAGAGGTTCCATAGACTATGCTTTGAATAACCATAAAAACTTGCGATCTTCTCTCTAATATTTCTCTCAAACTGTCCACTCATCATACATTAGGCATATGACAAATGAACGTGCTCGGCAAGGAGTACAACATATCCAAGTTTCACTGCAATCCATCGTGCCAATCAGAAGACAATGTCGTCAAGTTTGCCCAATTTTTAAGAATGTAGAAATTTGACATTTTGACGGTGTTCATGGACTTCAATGTTGGGAAAGTATGCCATAAATAAATAGTGTCAAGGACTCCACACAAGGTGAACAAATTTAAAAAATTTCAACAACTTCGCCAAAATGGCTTACAGTACTGTGGGGAAATCCCCAAAAAAATTTCAACTTCGCCAAAATGGCTTACAGTACCTTGGGAAAATCCCCATAATAACTACATATTAAAAAGAAATACAATTATAAGGCACTTCCACTAATGAACTATAATTACGAATTACAACAATGGACCTTGCTCAAATACATCACTCTTGATTTACAATACATTCAATCAAATCAAAACAAACAAAACAGGATCAAAATTAGTTGATTCAAAAAAATGGGCTGAGTTTTCGAAACTAGCCCGATGGAGTACCATGAAGCCTAACCTTCTGAAGGATCCTAATTTCCCAAATTGGATTTATTTGATGTGTCAGACTGTGTCATTTTGATGGAAAATGATTAAAAATGATTAATAGTGATTTTAGAGAATTTTTGAAAAAAATAGTTTATTTAAATAGTTGTGTGAAAATTTCAAATAAGGACAGTCACGTGTGGTATGTGGCAGACAAGTGGCCATTGTGTGCCACAAGTGCAGCCCACTGAACTGCCATGTCACTACCCTACAAGTATGATGTGGATAGGCCTAGGGTTTTAATGTGTAAGACTTGTTTGGTTTGTACATACATTTATGATATGTGTAAAGTAGTGCTACATGAGTGGACCACATGTGCAAAGGCACATGTGTATGCACATGCGCATGAGAAATTGATTTTTCAAAATTATTTTAATGACAAATTTCAAAAATTATGTGATTTAGTGATCAAAAGGAATTTTGTGGTTGCAATGTGATTGGAGGGAGATGCTTAAGGAGAACAACCTTATGACATGTAATGAGTGGATGTCACCCTTGATAATGACATATCATAAAATTTGGAGTGTGAATCAAGTTTCAATGAGAGAGAAAGAATGAGTCCCCCACGCAGTTGGTTTTTTAAATGGAGGGTTGAGATGAAAGGTTTTCAAAATGGAAGGTGATAAGATGGCTCAAAATAAAATTAGGGATTCAAGGGCACTTGTAATATTATGAGAAATTTGGAGGTGTTATTGGGGCATATGATGATAAGGTGAATAGATCCACACCATCCAACAATAGCAAAGAATGGTAATGGATGAAGGCTAGGTCTTTAAAGTCTCTCAACCCTTGGATTATTCATTGGATGGCCCAGATTTAGTCTAACCTAAAGTCCACAATTGAACCTCCTATAAAAGGGAACAAATCATACCTCATTAATACTTATGTTTGACCTCATTCAAGAGAGTAAAGAAAGCGAGAGGTTGGCACACCCCTCTCTATCCATGTCTTCATCCTTCATGTTGTGTAACATTAAAGAGTGTGAATAGTGCATTAAAGGCTATGGGCGTGTGGCCATTGTGGGTGCTTCTCCCTTGCTGCTTAGCATGCCAAGACTCTCTTTGGGTTTCTTATTGCTGCTGCGATTTCTCCCATAAAAGTAAGCAAATCTCCCCTTTTTATTCCCATATTGTGTTATATGGCTCCTAGAATTTATGGTTGTTATGCTATTGACATTTTGGTGTAGTTTTTTTATCATGCTTCTACCATTTATTGTGAAGCTATCCTTGCTGTAAATCTGAGCCCCTTAACCCATAAAAGTGAGTTATGGATGTCTTTTTTAGCTTAAAGTTATACCCTCTCCATGCCCTTTTGCTGGTAAATGCCCATAGCATACCCTTGCACCAAATTACACCATTTTGAGCCCCGTTTTCTTCCACCAATTGCTCTCTTGGTTATTCCCAAATTGAAGTTCAATTTCGACCCAATTTTTTGTGTTTGATTGTGCGTTGGCATCCGTAAGTGTGGCACATTGTTTTGGATGGATGCTTCCCTTGAATAAATCAAAGCCATCAGTCTTGCGCTATTGTTGAGAAAAATAACAAAGGTTATAGTAAATCCGTGGCGGTAATCCATTGTGCTTTTGAATATCAAATCAGCTACCCAAGCCATATATCAGACTTATGCACATCTTGTTTTACCTGTTTTATTTTGATTCAGTGCACTGTGAATCAATACTAACGTATGTGAGTAAGGTTTATTATTGTAATTTGCAACTGAAGATTATAAGTAAAAGTGGCTTATGATTTTTCTTATTTTGCAGCCATTGTGGGGATTTTCCCAAGGTATTGTAAGCCATTTAGGCGGAGTTATCGAAGACGTTTTTAATTTGTACACCTTGTGTGTAGTCCCCAATACTACTACATCTCTAGCTCTCACTTTCTCATGAATGAAGTGCAATAATAAGAGTTAATGAGGTAGCATTTGTGTCTTTTTATAGTAGGTTCAAGTGTGGATTTAGGTTAGATTAAATCTAGGCCATCATTGAACAATCCAAGGAGTGAGAGAGACTAAAGTCCTACCCTTATCTATCACCACGCTTTGCCATCATTGGATGGTGTGGATCTTATCACCTTATCACCATATGCCCCAATATCTTCCCATATTCTCAAAAGCTCCCTCGAAACCCTGATTTCATTTTAATCATCTCATCACCATCCATTTTTTAAAACTTGGATCTCAACCTTCTATTTCGAAGACAAATGAGTGGGGCGTCCCACACTCTCCTTCTTTCTCTTTCATTAAAACTTGATTCCTACTCCCAACGCTTATGACATGGGGGAAATGTACTCATTTCATGTCATAAGGTGTTCCTCTTTAAGCATCTCCCACCAAGGTGTTCCTCTTTAAGGATCTTACCTCATCAGAATAGCTTCCCATTACAACTGTCTTATGCAAACGTGGTGAATTACCTAAATACACCAAGGATTTGGGCTTATGTCCTCTCAGAGCCTAGTTTACTCACACAGGGCTTCACACACACAGAAATATCTCAAAAAACTCGGAATCCACTGATCCCTTATCAGATGTCCTGGCTCAAACTACCATTAGGCATTCTCTTACCGACCCTGACTAGAGGAAACCCTCAAACCCCTTGGTTCTCAACACAGGCCCAAGACCTTGCCTCATGTACACGGGCTATTCAGGCCCTTCCAAATCCCAGGCCGCACAGATCCGATCGCTCCCCATTGGCACCTCCCAAATCCATCCATGACAGCCCCGAAGCCATCAGAGATCAAATTCCATGGGTTTTCAGGGATTTGTGTACTTTACGTCCGCACACATGTAGTGTACGATCCCTTTTTGTTGACCTTCCTATTTTTCTTACTTCCAACATCAAATTAGATTTAATCTTGGAGATGTCATTTAGAGCAGAACTATCTACCTTCATGTCCCCATTGATGCCAAATCGGGGTCATTCAAGTGCTTTTCAAAACAGAGGCCTTATTTAACGCTTCATGGCAGTTTGGGGCCAGAAAAGCCTGAACTTGCCGTAGCTTTTACTAAGTGAACGCCCCAGCCATGGAGAAGTGGGGATTTCACTTTTTGAGCCCAAGTGATTCATGAACAAGGGCTTGACGGTGCTTCTACGGCCTTTTTGCATGTATTTGATACCCGATGGATGTAGCGTCTACCATCACCTATGTTATTCATATGGGGGATGGCCCGTCAAAAATGCGTGCAAACATATTTAAGTTAAGAGGTCTTGTTTGAACCTCATATCACTATCTTCTCTCTAACACATCTCTCACATATCTTTCTCTTCTCTCTCTCTCTCGTCTCTCATATCTCTCTCCTCTCTCCTCGTTTTCCCTTTTTTTCTTTTCTCTCTAGATACTCTGACCAAAAAAAATCATTAATTAGTTGGAAGTAGTGAGAAAAGAGCATCATAAATATGCTTCTATCACAAAGAGAGTTTTAAAACCAACGCTCCAAAATTCCCTTTTAATATAAGGGATTTTGAGTCCAAGATTTGTCTCAAATGGCCATAGGATTTTGGCCAATTGTCTTTTCTAAAATGTGTACAAAAGAGAGAATGATCTCTTTCATGTCTTACTCTATGTCTTTTGCTTTCCATATTTCATATGTATTTGCTCAATCAACCTCATGCTTTAACTTTTTTAAAAGAAATTGGCATGAAGAGGAATATGCGAAGAAAAGGGCAAGCCTTGTATACAATTTGCTTCAAACAACATCCTTTATTATCATTTACAATATATGATCGAATAAGTATCTTTAGTACATTATTGTGAGGACTTGCATATGGGAAACACAAGTAAATAAATGAGTTGTTACTCTCAAATTTTATTTGAGCAAATTTGTTTTTCTAAGTAGAATTAAAGATATTCATAATATATTAATTTTGTACCTGAATACCTCTAAAAAACAGTGATTAATACTTTGTATTTTAAAATCTCTTTAATTTTATACATTTATTGTTGGACGCCCCCAAGGTGCTCCCAAACTAGGAACTCCTAGCCAGCAACAATCTCCCACGTCCACTCCTGCTTCCACCTTCAACAACTATTGTATGTCTTTTTGCGATGATTGCATGATACAAGACATGATGACAAGGAAGTTGAAAGGGGGAGGTCATAAAACAGTTTTAACTCATTTAACTAGATTGCTTTATGGAGCATGTGAGTAGCAGTTTATCAGTTGCAGTATACTCACCTCAGACTCTCCAAACTTGGCATATCTAGCATAGGTTTCTAGAGGTCATCTTGGTATTGATAGATTCAAGGAGTTAATTAAGTTAAATTTATTCCATCTGCATATACTTTTCCTAAGAATTAAATAGAATGAATTAGATTGTGATCAGTGTCCTCTGGCCAAATTATTAGCATTGCTTTTTATTGTTTCTGAAAAAAAATATATATCCAAAAATGGTTCTCGCTAGAATTTTATCTTTGTAAATTCTTATGTTCACCATACGTTTGTATACTTGAAAAATAGATGCAAGAGCTATAACAGTCTTGGGTTTTCATTTAGATTTCAATTTTAGGGTTTGGGGTGGTATTTTTTATTTTATCTATTTTTATTATTTGGTATTTTGTATTTGTAAGAGAAGAAGTCATTATTCAGATAATGAAGACATAAAGTTCACATTTAAATAGTTTTAGATTTCCATTTAAATAGGAGAGTAATTAGGGTTCCTATTTTAATGTGGGTTCGTAGAGAGGTGCATACAAGGCTAGGATGAGACAAATAAGATAGGTGGAGCCCGAGAAAGCGGGGATTTTGTAAAGGATGTTTGTTAGAGAGAGAGAGAGAAAATATTTCCTAGAATTGTAGCTCTAGAGAAAGGGCACCTGTGGATAGGAAAGAGGGAGCTTTCTAATTTATCTTGTATTTTATTTATTCTATTTTATGTATAAAGGGAGAAATGTGAACTCATGAGGAGAAGACTTGGAAAATGTTTAGACACTAATCGATAAAAAAAAAAAAAGAAGGTGTACTTCCATGGAGAAAGCTAGCACAGGTAATTGTTTCTATCTTGTTTCTTACTTGTGGTGTGCTTGATTTAAGACTTTTTTCTTCTTTTCCTCTGTCAAATTGGTGCCAAAGCATGCTTATTGATCCATAATGGCAACTAGGAGACATGAAAAGGAGTAAGGCACAATCAGACCCAAATCACATGAACCAAGGGCTACAGAGACAAGTAGATCAGATGGCACAAGAACTTCAAGTTTGGTGTCAAGTACGACACGATCAACCTGTTCGCGAACTAGATGTTGAATCAGGAGAGGATTCACAGTCTGATGAGAATCTTTTCCATAATCAGGTAAGAGGTTTTAATCTTCCCCTTCACGAACATTTTGATCTCATGGGTTGAAGGTGAAGAACAAGTAGGTTGGATCTTGAATTGGAATCACCATTCCTAGAGGTCATGGGTGCCCTCACCATTCACAAAGGTCCTACGTTTGATGAAGAATAGGATGAAACGTAAGACGTCGACCCTGAGGTAACCAGAATATTTAATTTCTTCATCCATGGAGAAAAGGAGAAGCAAGAGTTTTACTTGAACACTAAGGATTTGGAGCCTATGGAGAATCCATATGAAGAAAGAGAGAAGAAGTGGAGGAAGAGGAGGCATAACGAGGGGAGGCTGGGAATGCAATGTATAAGGAGGATTTTGAGGACGTGATCAATAATAATAGCAAAAGTATGGAGGTTGATGATAAAGACATATCTTATTTCACTAATAAAAAGATTGATGATGAAGATATATCCTAGGAAGTAACTGCATATCTAGAGATGGGAAAGTTTTAATATTGTATTAAGGCTCATGACAAGGCCTTCAAGGTTGAAGAAGACCATGGGTTTAAGGCAGGATTCATTTTAGTCCACTTCTGGACTTGAGGCTGCGTTTTTCTCCAATCAGGAGAGTCAGATGTGGGAACATAATAGTCCTGGTTTTTCATTTGGATTTTAATTTTAGGGTTTAAGGATTATATTTTATATGTCATTATATTTCGTTTTTATTCTACATGTTTATAGCAAAGATGGGAATGTTGAGATAGGTGAGTGGTAAGACAAGACAGCAAGCTAGTCGTTACGCCATTTGTCAAGTCGCTACTTATGGCAAAATGAATTTTACTACCTTAGGACAGATAGAGTTACTACCACAGTTTATCAAGGCTTCCATTCAAATCTTATAAGACTTCTTCTTTCGACCTTCCAGTTAAGAAAGGATAAAATTTCGGAACGAATATATCCGAGAGACCTTAGGTGAACCTCCAATAGGTGATACAATTAAGGAAAGTAGGATTTAATGGTCTGAACATGTGTAGCAACGACCTAGAAAAACACCAGTTAGGAGGGAGGATTTGGTTTAAGTCGAAGGCTCTAAAAGGGCATGGGGAAGGCCCTAAAGGATATGGACAATGTTCAAGAAGGCGGTTGCAGGCGCCTAGGCGGGCACCCAGGCACAAAGGCGGCCTGCATTGGGGGGAGGGGCAAATCCTTGTGGATAGTGGATTGTTGGACACCCCACCCCCCCCTTTTTATTGTACATAGAATTGGCATTCTTTTCAAATTAGTCATCTCAAAGATATTCAAATATGGTCACCTAAAAAATTACAAATAGCAAATGAAGTAAAAAGAATTATTACATTGACCCTTTAATATCTTGCAATCCAAGAATGAGTAAAGAAAGCATGATCAAGGCAAAAATGAAAAAATCTAGGTATTACATATCAAAATTGCAATGATATAACACATAAAATCGAAAAACCATATTACTAATGCAACTATTTAATAAACAATTGTTAAACTAAATTGTTAAACTAACTCATAAAAAAAATTTCTGGGGATAAAAGTTATGATATGAATCATACAAGCAAACTCATGCACAAAATTAGAAAAAAATATATTCATTGGGTTTGGAGACAATGGACTTTTTCCATTGAATTGCTTTCCCAAAGACTCAAACTAAATATCAAAATGGATAAATAATCCAAATAGTTCTTTTTTGGTGAATAATAATCCATATAGTTAATAACATACCAAATATATATCATAAAGTATCTAAAAGAAAATACAAAAAGAAAAAAATAACATCATAAGCCATTGTGAACAAATAAAAATACATAACCTAGTAAAAAATATTGAAATATAGCAACCTTCTTTAAATGGAATCAATACCATCCCAAACAGGAAAGTTTTGGTTCTCAAATCTCCTCTTTTAGAACCACTATAAGCCTCAAAAAGATTTAGGATGGATATCCTTTAATTACGTGACCATTAGAGGAGGTTGAACAAAATTCTGATCTCTTTACAAATCTTCAAATCTTGTTTTTTCAAGGTTTTTCTCACTCTAAACCTCTCTAAAAATATTTTGGGTGGCAAGAATGGCCCCAAAACCCTTTTCCCCCATTTTAGGGGGGGAAATAACGAAATTACCCAATGGCTGGGGGGCATTTCCGCCTAGGCAGCGGCCTTTTATGCCGCTTAAGCGGGCTTCTTGGGCACCTAAGAGGCCGCCTTTTATACCGCCTCGAAGGGCGCCTAGGCAGGTGCCCTGATGCACTCGCCTGGAGCATACCGCATAGTCCATGCCTTGGCGGTTTGAGAAGATGGCCACCTAGGCGGCAAGGCAGCCGAATTTTCTTTCATTAGATATGGATGGAAGTAGTGAGACAAGATTGTGACTATAGTCTTATTGTCTGACTGAGGGTATGGCCCTTGATAGAGCAGAATGCTAGAACATGATTCATGTGAGTGACCACAAATAGTTGGGATAAGGCTCAAATAACAATGGTGATAGTAATTATATTTATTTATACAATAGTTTTTCTTTGTAAGAGGAGAGAGTTCATTGCTTAGTTAACACCGGGGCAAAGTTGATATTTATATGGTTTTAGGTTTCAATTTAAATAGGAGAGCATGTAGGGTTCCTATTTTAATGGGGATCGGTTGAAAGGTGCATACAAAGGTAGGGAGAGAGAAGGAAGTTCGTTGGAGTCCTAGAAAGTGGGATTTTGTAAAGAGTATGTTAGATAGAATATTTCCCAAAACTGTGGTGCTAAAGAAGAGGGCACATGTGGATAGGAAAGAGGGCGGATCCTAATTTATATTTATTCTTTTATTTTACTTATTTTATTTTATGTATAAAGGGAAAGACGTGACCTCACATGTAGAAGACTTGGAATCTTTTTTAGACTCTAAGTGATAGAAAAGAAAAGGTGCGCTTCCTTGGAGAAAGATTGCACAGCTGATTCTTCTCTCTTTTTTCTTGCAAGTGTTGTGCTTGATTTAGTTTCTTTTTTTTTCCCTTTGTTGTTGGAATTTCTTCTCTCTACTCTCCTTACTAGTTTTATTGCGTTAAAAATAAATCTGATGTCTATGATGTGTTTATTATCATATACAAAACGATACATACTATGAGAAAACATTTGCTCTAGCCACGAAACTTACTACAGTTTTTATCACATTATCAATGAAGAAGAAGAAGAAGAAGAAGAAGAAGCAAAGGCTGAGTCAAGCTAAGGCCCTTGCCTTGGCAGAAGACGCTAGGTGCCAACTTGGATAGCTCCTAGGCTACTTAGACAGGTACCTAGAGCCCTCAAGCCCAGCCAACCCACCCCACCCTTCCAAAGACAAAAAATAAAAAGAAAAAGAAAAGAGGCACCCACCTAGCCCTTGGCAAGGTGCTTAGGGCTGTAGCCCACCTCAAGGCATTGCCAAGGCATCAGATAAGACCTATTTCACAATAGCAGTTTCAAATGACAGACATGGGACTTTTATCATATTTTCTTGATTTGGAGATTAATTATTTTTCTCGAGGGATCATTGTTACTCAGCACAAGTATGTCTGTGATCTCTCCCTCGAGCTGAAGTCACTAACTCTAAGATTGTAGATCACTAGTAGACTTAATCAGTTATCTACATCTGAAGGACACCAGCTACAATTGTGTTTTAAAAGTCTCCTAGAACTTTATTAGTACAACTACCCCTGTCTTTTAGTGAGAATTTCAATTATGCCCTTATAAATATGAAAAAAATATTCCCTTGTCTTTTAGCTATAATTACACATGTACCCTTCCTTAATGATCAAGCTACCCATAAAAAGATAATATTTCAGTAAAAAACAACCACAAGATTAGTAAATCATCATTCACAACTCTATCCAACCTTAACCTTTATATTTTTAATGGTTGTATAGAATTGATATGTGTGTGTATGTGAAAATATGTGTGTTTATGCATAAAGTACTGCTAGGGTGTTCTCTTGCAACCACATTAGCAGATCGTCTTGTGCCCAAACAAATAGCTAGGGGTATCTTTTTAATCTAAAATTTTTTAGATCCTTTTTTATTCACCTTTATAGACAGTTTTCCTGAAAAAATAAAAATAAAACTAGCCCTTAAAGCCCTAGATTTGATTGTCCGTCAAATAAAGTCAATATTGGAGAGGGATTTGATTTGGAGCATTTTTTTCAACTCCAAACAATTGTTTTATTTTTAGAGATGAATAAAGAGGATCTCAAAAAATTTACATAAAAGGAAATTCTGATGATAATGTGTTTTGAGCATGATGTGTTGACAGTTGTCTTGCCAGACCACCAAATCTTTTCCCTCAGGCATATACATATATAGTGCATTGTGAAGCATGCAGCACACATGTTGCATTTCACTGAGTTGTCAACAACAAACGGTTGAGATGAACCATTCCCCCTTCTAAGCAGAAACTAACAAACTTGTACTGAGGAAAGGTTCATCTCATCTCAACCATCTATTGACAATGGATGACTGCAGTGCAATGCAGCTCACTGTTTGTGTGGTGCATCACATTACAGTGTACCTTTCCAAATTATATTAATACCATAATTTACATATATCAATCAGACTTTTGCTTTCGAGACATAGTAATTGATATATATTGTATTACGTACATGACTTTATATTGTAGCCATAATACTCTAATTTTATATTTATATATGTCCTAAGAGTATGCAGCACCAATATTGGTGTCATAATAATTGTAGATACCACTAACCTAAGCATATATAGGATTGGGAACTTCCTTTCTTTTTCATGCTCCATGAAGAAGACACAAAATACTCTGGGAAACAGGAGTAATATTTAAATTACGTAGATATACATAGCAATTTTTTATAAGGAATAGCATCATTGAACATAAATGACCAGAATGAACATAAATGATCAAATATATCACATAATGGAGCTGTTAATTAACTATGCAATGTAAATTTCAGAAAATTAAAACAGCCTAAGTCGTCTAGATAGGCTAAAGATATGGATATGGTAGGGGGAGTGAGGATATAGCTCTACATTTCATGAAAAACGGGGAACAAAGAAGAATGGTGGTACCCTATTTTCTAAAAATAACATGTTTAGGTTTCGTGATTACATGAAATATTATAATGTGTATAACATTTATTTTCCCACTATTATAAGTGCAAATGATTTATTTTGGTCCAAAAACTAAGAAAAATAATTAAACATAATATTACTTTTTTTTAATATAAGTTCAGGAAAAAGTGAAACATAACAAAACTTAGCAACCTGCCTTGAACAATTGGCCCTCAAGTGCCATGTTCCTACAACCAACCAGACTCATACATAACTCCTATCTATATTCGATGTCACATCCAATAAGCACAATTATTATCATAAGAAGCAGTAAATTGGGTGTGACAATAGTGTCCTGCTGAAGCTTGGAAACAAAAAGAAATAACCTGAATGAACTTACCTATGAAAAAAACTAACCAGAATGCACCTTATAAGTGAAGTTATTGACCTCTAGCGTAATTCAAGGACGGTCTTCAAAAACTCAAACTTGGAGCCATCTCGGATTCTGCCAAGACCAGATCAACCCGCCAAATTAAATAGTTAACAATGCAAACTCAGTGAGTTTTTTTCAAACTTTTGTTGAGAAGAATTTAATAGAAGAGTACGTGTTGATAGACGACTGAACCCATCTCATCACCTAGTCACACCACAAAGCTCCCATAAGAAAATGACCATGTGATTATCGAATCTGTATAAATAAAAATACATATAACACAAAATGCAGACCATCCTGAGTTTTTTTCATTTATAAAACTCACCCGCTGGACAAGTCGATCTGAGTCAGGTAAGATTTTCTAACTTGAAACAAGTTTTCATTCACTGCTCTAGAAAATCAAAAGAAAGTTATAACTAGTTTATCAAGCCATCCGAAGTAATTAAAGTAACCAAAATAGTGGCTACTATGTATTCATTCATAGCACACATTCAAACAAGCATAAAACAATCATAGAGAAATTTAAGGGCACCATTGTAGATACACAAAGATCAGACTCGAAAACGGTGTCAACACGAAGTTAGAACTTTGAAAGGATGTTCTAGAATCTAAAGGTTTTAAAATTAAGAGGACTAAGACATAGTATATAGAATGCAAATTTAGTAATAATAAGAGTAGAGACGAGGAAGTAGTTAAGATTGATGGCCAGGAAATACCAAAAATAATGTACTTTCGATATCTTGGGTCGAAACTCTAGGAAAATGGAGAGATTGAGGAAGATGTCACACATAAAATTAGAGTTAGGTGGGCAAAGTGAAGATGTGAAACCGGAATTTTATGTGATCGCCGCATACCAATGAAGGTAAAGGGTAAGTTTTATAGGACAACTGTGAGACCAACTTTGCTATATGAGGCGGAATGTGGGGCAATCAAAAAACAAAATACCCATAGAATAAGTGTAGTGGAGATGAGGATGTTGAGATAGATGAGTGACCAGACAAGAAGGGATAGAATTCAAAATGAATACATTCAGGAAAATTTAGGTGTGGCATCAATAAGCGATAAGATGAGAGAGAGTAAACTTAGGTGCGCTGATCATGTGTGGCGCAAACCCAATACAACACCTGTTAGGAGGTGTGAGTTAGTTTATGTGGAATGCTCAAAAAAGGCAAGGGTTAGAGGCCCAAAAAGACATAGTTGGAAGTAGTGAGAAAAGATATGGGGACTTATGGCCTCACTGAGGGTATGTCCCTTAATAGAGCAGAACAGCGGACTAGGATTCATGTAGCCGATCCCAATTAGTTGGGAAAAAGCTTTGAAGATGATGATTGTAGATACACAAATAACTTGTGAAACTTTTTGAAACTTAGTTAAAAACGTAAAATTAATAAAAAATCAAATTTGGAAATAATACCACACAAAAATCACCAAGTAGCCTTGGTAAAAGATATGATATAGCACCTTATTGGTTCGAGCATTGAAATCAAAGCTAGTCATGAACCAAGGGCCTCAAGCCAGCACATAACAATTGGGACCACAAGATTATCTTAGCCCGAAATGAGTCACACAAGGCCATAGAATCTAGTTTCTTGACTACTATATGACTCGTGAATCAACGGCAACTAATGGCAATCAAATGATCATGTAATAGTAAGGAGTCAATACTCCGCAGCCACATCCACTTGACCGGATGTTAAACCTATAAACACTTGCACAAGTGTTTATTTGTGGTTACCCCCATATTTGGAGTAAACACATCATTCTACCATTCGAGATGGCTAGACAACAAGAGGGTGGTACTTTTCTAATGGAACCTCTACTGTAATAGACAATCTTGATGCAACTAGGAAATGGAGGACGACAAATATAGGTGAAGATCTTCTGGAAAAGCAGTGATGTTGAATTGAAGCCTTGCTAGGCAAGTATCACGCAATGTCCCTATGCGTGAGAAAGCCAATCGAGAGCCTATAATATCTGGTCATTATTATCGTAGATACACAATTAGAACCTTAAAAGAGTGACTATCTCTCCTTAGCTTGGAGAATTGCACTGACTAATAAGACATTTTTGATAGGCTTGAAGTTCAGCTTGGTATTAGTGATTCTCTACTTAGAGTAAGTAAAGAGGATGCTCTTTTAAGTAAGATTAAGGAATTTGGACCTATGTTTTTCAGGCGGGATCCTTGAGTTCTGGAGAGGAATTACAGTGAGTTTGAGATTTGTAGAGCTATGTCTTTGGTTGGACCTAGCTTTCAGGGAGTGCGCGGTGTCTGAGACTGGTTCTAGTCAAACATCATCCTCAAGAATAAATTAGAAACTGATGCACTTTGTGAGGAACATGGAGGCTATTGTCTAAGAATTAAGATGCTCTGAGTTTTCAGCTTTCTGATAATTAGATTACCTCAAGTTTTTAGAGTATAATGTCTTCAATGTCAAAAGAACCACAAAGGATGCCTAAATGTCCACAAAATTTTAACTTCTGATTGAGAACTTTGCTTGTGGATGAGCCAAGCCAAATCAGCTGGGTCGCAAGTCTAGTGCCCTGGCTTGTAAACATTGTTTCCAATAAAATGTCTCTCTTGATTGGTAGCGACCTTTTTGACTGATTCGGACTTTTCTTGATACGTAGTACTTTCTAAGAAAGATGATAACTTAGCAACTAAATGAGATCCCAAACCTGACATAGTTTTCAGAGAATTTTCTAATTTGTTCTGCAACTTTTCTCGACAGTCCAGGTCAAGAAAAGAAATCAATAGTTTTCAAAGAAGTCACTTCTTCGCAAATTTAATTTCATGCCAGCAAATATGCAATTTTATGATTAACTCCCCCCAAAATTCAATTTCACGCCCGCAAAAATGCCATTCCATGATCGACTCTGCCACAAAACAAGTAGTTAAACAGGCACTATTTATGTATTTCACATAGCCAGCCATATGTCATTTTTAGAAACAACAAAAGAATAATTTCCTGAAACAGCAAATCCTTGGTAAGTAACATCACATTTTGCCAGCATATACCTAGAGAAAATAATAAAAAATACAAATCCAAGATAGAAAAACAGACCCATCTCTGAATAAATATAGAGATTCATGTAATGTTGTTTTCAGATGAATCGGGAAGAGCATCGAAACATACCTGAGTGAGAAGAGCGTGAGGTAGTGGCAACTAAGCCATGGATGCTTTTTTACCCTACTTTTTTATTATTCCTTTTCCTTTTCTTTTTTCCGTTTGGAATGTATGGTCTGAGATTGCGATCGCTCCCTGTCACTGTAGTTGATTGCTTCACAAGTTGCAACTCAGGATGCATGTGTACTTAGATAATTTGTTCGGATCATTTTCATTTGCTTGCTCAATAGACTCTTTTTTGCACTGTAACTAAAAAAAAATTATCCAGTAACTAAATATCCAGTAACTAAAAAAAAATTAGGTGTTGTTTTGTATAGAACGGAGGTTCTAAACAATTAAAGTAAAGCATACCTTCAAATAATATTGAGAAATGTAGTTTCAATACTGAACATGTTTGTGATAGTCTTAAAATATATTTCCATCTTTAATTATAAAATTTAAACGTTAAAAAATAGTGTAGATCGACTAGATCTATGAAAACTTTAAAATCTTGAAATTGACGATCCAAAAATTTGTTATAAGATGTATTATTTTTAAAATTTGAAATTTATTTCTTTTCATGTCCATGGGTCGTGATGATCAATTTGAAAATATTTGGGTATCAAAACAACTTTTTCTAGTGAAATTTTTGAGTGATTGTTTAGAACCTCAGCTCTATATAAACTTTTTTCAAAAAAATTTGAAGACCTGAGGGCCCTTTGCTGAGACCGAGGGGGCTATAGGGCCGGCTCTCACCCTGAATCGGTTGAGTGGGCATAATGAACTTAAATAAAACAACAAAAATTTTACTTTTCCTCTCCCGTAAAAACCCCTTGATCGATCGATTTGATTATCAGTCCATCCATAAACAACGTTAGGTTGATAAATTTGTTTATTTTTGCTCCGTTTTGCATCTGAACCTGAAAACCGTATCCCCCATTGTTTGATATTTTCTCTCCAAGAAAACGATCTCGAATTTATCATGATTTATTGGTAATTTAGCTCTCTAACAAAGCCCTAAAACAATTTTAATCAAATAAAAATTTTGAAGAATTTCATGCTCAAAGATTTCTAACTTTTTTTTTTTTGTCATCAAAGTTGAGAGTTCACAAAAAGTTAAATTTGGAGTTTCAACCGCATCTTCTTCTTTGAGTAGGGGTGGCAACGTATAGGGTCCGCGACGGGTCCATCCGAACTTAGACCCGACCAGACCGAAAGTTATCGGACCCAGATTCGATTGGACTTGAACCCCACATGGACTCGATTGGACCCAATCCAAAAATAAAAAATATATATATTCAAATATTATGTTAAATATATACATGTATTATTTAAATGCTATAACTAAAAATATGTAGTTATATTTATTTAAAAATTAATTAAATATTATATATTAAACATTATTTTATAATAACATTATTCAGGTCGGGTCCAAGTCCAATGTTTGGATTTAATATTTAGTCCCGGACCCGTCAGGTCCAATTCTTAGATCCATACCCACACCCAAGTCAGGTCCGGACGTCGGTTCCCAGGGCAGGTCCGGGTCCATTGCCACCCCTACTTCTTTACAGATTTTGATTTACAAGTTAGGTTCAATCTAAACCAACCATTTGTTTTTTAAAAAAATAATATTTACACTTTGAAACATTTTTAATCTTCTTTACTGATTTTTGGCTCACTTTAGTATTTCTATGAAACAGTTACTCAGTTTTCAAGGAAATTATAAATTTTTGTAAAACGTTGTTGATTTTTTTATGGGTGCGGTTTGTATATAGACGAGGCTCTAAACAGCTAAAGTAAAGCACACCTTCAAACCGTATCGAAAATGTGGTTTCACTGCTGAAAATCTTTGTGATAGCCTTAAAATATATTATCATATCTAATTATCAAATTTAAAGCTTCAAAAATAGTGTAGATCGAGTAGATTTATGAAAATCTTGAAAATTGACCGTCCAAAAAAGCATTATAAGATGCTTTATTTCCAAAACTTGAAATACATTTTTTTCTCATGTCCATGCATCTTGAGATCGAGATGATCAATTTAAAGATATTAGGGCATCAAAACAACTTCTTCTAGTGAAATTTTTGAGGTGTGCCCTAATTTGATCGTTTAGAGCCTCACACTTATATAAACTTTTTCCTTTTTGTGTGTACGAATGATTTAGATAAATTCAATACTGATCTTTTTCCTTAAGCTCTAACGAGATCATTTTTTTTTTGGGTCAGGTTCTATTCTTCTGCTTCTTCTTTTCTTTTTCTTTTTTTTTAAGGCTTTTGGATTTGTGAAAAATAGTAAATTTTGTTCTAGGTTACGTTAGGATTTATTGAGGGATAAAGCTCTGATAGTGATGATGATGTTGGTGGAGGTTATATTATGATAGATTTGGATAATGTTTTGTTTCATTTTTTTTTAAGTTCTAATAAAACTGATTTTTCTTGACTCGGTTCTTTATTTTTCTGAAAATATTAGGATTTGTAGCTTTTAATAGCTGTGAGAGCATGTAACTTCAATGAGAGTGTGTATTGTTTGATTGGCCACGGGTGAAGAGGTTTATAACCTTGGGCATTTCCAAAACCCTTACTCCTAGGCATGCAGCATTACCGAAAAGGTTTTATAGAGGGTCATCCCTTGTTGAGGTTGGAGAGATGCCCAAAGATAATCGATAGGTCAGGAGAGCTATGTGGTCTCCTATGCGTGGATGTAGATATGTGAGAACAAGGGCTAGATCTTCAATAACCTACTATACAGCATGTAGTATAACAGTCGTACTACAGCGAACCAACCCAATAGAGCTATACATGTATATGTACATAGAGATAGTCTCCGTTATATTATAGTGACATGTGATTTGTTTGCTTTTAAAGAGAGTAAGCGTAGTGCACATTCTGGGACTGTGGTTTCACTATTTATTGGCCCATTTTTACGAGTCAATCATATGCCCATGCATGAGATTGTTGGTTATGGGTGTCATTGGATTTGTTTGAGATGACAGTTGTGGCTCATGGGCACAAGGTCAAGCGGAATGCCCTTATAATCACTTTATTTTGACTCGTTGGTACTAATTCACTTCTAGATATTTTATTTTTAATATCATATATGTTTATATGAGTTATAGAAAAAATTTCACAATTTTTAATATTTATTTTCTATTATGACTTCCTTCAAAAGGGCATTCTCAAAAATATGGGAAGAAGGAAGGACACATATAGGGCCCATGGATCCAGCCTCACATGTGTTTCATACCCCATGGGGGGGGCTTAGGACCCACGAGGGCTCACATGTTACCCATAGGGGTGGCAAACCCTTTTTTTTTCAATAAGTTTTTTTTATAATAAAACATTATGTTTGAAGTTAAGTTAGTTTAATAATTTTTATATGAAAAAATTGTGTCTTTATTTTGGGGGAGTTAGTTTTGACCAAATATATTGTTTTAAAATCTTACAATTTTATGGAATATTATAAATTAATTTCTATAAAGTTTTCAATTGATCTAATCCTAATTAGACTAGAAGTGGATGTGGGTTAAATACTAAGGAGATAATATTCCACGCTTTCTAACATGCTTATTTATTATCTTTCTCTTTTTTAGGCTCCAACAACGATCATTAGTAAGCTCGAGCAAGTAATGTACAACTTCCTCTGGTCTTTTACGTAACAGAAAAAGAAATTTCACTTTGTTAAAAGGGATGTTATTTGCCTTCCTAGAAAAGAAGGTGGGCTGGGGATCCACCAATTGAAAGTAATTACTGAAGCCCTATTGACTAAATGGTGGTGGCACCTCTTGATCCATCGATCTCAACTCTGGGCTTGGGAGCTTATTGGCAAATATGGGGTGGATCCTGATGGGATTTGGGGGCTCATAGCAATAGGTTACTTAATTTCTCCCCGGTTTGGAGGGTATCAACACAATGCGATCATTGTTTTTGGGTTATTCTATAATGCTTCTAGGTTATGGGAGGTGGATCAGGGCAGGATAAGTGGCTTGGGGATTACCCCCTAAAGGATTTATTTCCAAATGTATAATAGAAGATCGACTCAAAAGTAGGAAGTAATTGAAAATTTGATCACCGTAGATGGTAATACACTGCTCTGGAACATCGTTATGGATGTTATACGGGTGGATCATCGGGTGGCAAATCAAATGGCTTCCTTGTTATTTGCTTTATACACCTTCTGTTTCTATCCTAGCAAGGAAGATATATTGATATGGACACTGGAGGCCAATGGTTCTTTCTCAGTTCGATCTTTATATTAGATCCTTTTCAGAGATAGATACATTGCAGACATATCTCATTTAGCAAAATTTTGGGATTGCAAGACCCTTATAGGGTTAAGACCTTCCTATGGCTCTTGGGATCTCAACGATTACTCAACATCGATCAACTTTGAAGAAGGAGCATGATCTTAACCAATATATGTATTCTTTCTAAGCATGATGAGAAGATGATCGATCATATCTTCATACACTGTACAGTGGTTGATAAAGTTTGGAACTAGTTGGGATCCTTGACCCAGTGGAGTTTCCCACACCTGGAATGTATCTCTGGTCTGCTGCACCAAGTCAGGTTTCCGCCTTTCTCTACAATTGGAATCAAACAATGGAGGATTGCTCTGGCAGCTTCATTATGAAACTTTTGGAAAGAAAGGAACCTTAGAACCTTTGAGGGTCGTACTAGGGATTTCCAATCTCTTTGCGCAATCATCAAGAGATCCATCGTCATGTGAGATTTTGCTTATCTTCCCCTCAAGTCGGTCTCTAAATAATTGCTCTTCACCCATTTTAGAGAGCTATTATTCTTTAAAAATCATCGGCCTCAATGTGTTTATTCTTGGGTTACCTCGTCGAAGGGTTGGGTCATGCTTAATTTTGATGGTAGTGTACGGTCGAATGCCTAGGGTTACGAGGGTCTACTTAGGAATCACAAAGGCAAGGTTCTTTGGTCCTACTGCGGATCCTTGCATGTTTGTGAGATCAATGAAGCTGAACTGTGGGCCTTGTATCATGGAGTGTCGAGGCTTGATCCAATACACCACCAGGTCTTGATTGAGGGGGACTCAGCTAATGCCATTAAATGGTGCTGCAATATGGATTCCACATCTTGGAAACTCACTCTATCATGGACACCATTGTTCTTTTGTTGGGCTAGCGTGAGGTGTCCTTTGCCATGTCCATCGTGATTTGGATGCCCTTACTAATTGATCTACGCTTCCTCCTTAACCATCTCTAATCCTTCCCCTCTCTCTCTCTTCTTTTTTTCTTTTCTTCTCCTTCCTCTTCTTTCTTTTCCTATTTTGTTTGTATTTTAATACTTTCATTACCTTAATGAAATACTCATAACATTTCCAAAAAAAAAGCAAAATTTCCCAAAGGTTACCTCTATGGATGGGACTTTGCACACTCCATGCTAGGTCTGATAATGTATGGAATAAGGACCTTACTTAATCTGATAAGAAGATCTAAGATGACACCAGAACAAAACACCCAATAGTTTGGAAAAGCCTAATACAAATGTTATCATAGTGGGCTGCTACCCCTTGGCTTTGACATGCCACTTGGTGAGAGAAATGGAGACCAAAAAGAACTTTGTCAACTGTGAAAAATAGTGTATAGTAAGGTTTTGGTTTTTTCTAAAGGTCTTCCACTTCGTGGTTGGAATAACCTATATAGGATTGTAGACTTTGTTTATGGCATAAAAATGAGATGGGAATCCTAGGAAGGATATTTTTGAAAAATGAGATATTTTAACATATCCTTGGAGAGAATAATCTAAATCTAAAATTTAGATAAAGATATAGTGAAGATGGGAATCCTTCTAAGATAAAAATCTTGGAAGGGGCCCCATATATATAGAAGAGGTTTGTAGAGAGATTTTTATATCACCTTTTACCAAATAGCCTCACTTGCCTCTTTTTTTGCTCTTTTGGTTTTCTCTCCTCCCCAACTAAGAGTTTCCCTCTCAAGAAAAGTTAAATGTTCTTATATCCTTATGTGGACTCTTGAGCTTTCTCTAACAAAGGGTTTAACGATTTGAATTGTGTAGATCATACTTCTAGGTCTAAAAATCGAAAGTCGACATGAGGTTGCAAGTATCAATGAATTGGAGGAATCACGTTCAAAAAAGAATGAAAGGATAACACCAATTACAAGAGAAGAATCAAGTCTGAAAAAAGTGAATATGATCTTTTATTTTTTGTGTTTCCATTGCTTTCAGGGTTCATCTCGCGTGGGGCAGGGAGACTAAGGGGAGGTTCTAGCTCAATTTGGGTGAGTTTTGAAATGGTAGAGATGGATGCCAAATGGGGCGCCATGACCCCAATTTATAGAGAAGAATCAGAGTTAAGATTGGAGTCTAGTTATCTCCAAAAATTCTTCTTAAGGGAAGGCCAATGTAACTCATTGATCATAGGGATTGGGTAGATATTATGATCAACGGTTGGATTTACACTTGAGACCTTAGTTATTCCTAACCCTAACTCTCATTTTTTAGTATCATTTCATTCAAGAAAAAGAAACTTTCAAATTCAACTAAATTCAAATTGAGATTCTAAGTAAATAACAAAGTGAGAGAGAGGGAAGGAGAGAGAGTTATCAAACTTGTGTGAGAGGAATTAGAGAGAGAAAGAGATGAGGCATGCCATCATGGGTGTTCTCGTCTCACTCTCTCTCCTTCCAACCTTATGTGAAGAGGAGTAAAATATTTTTCTCTTGATTCCCTCTAACTAAATTATCACGTACTCAATTGTTTTTATGACATATCCCAACCACGTAAAAGCTGACTTTACATGTATTATAAGGATCTTGTGAAATGTGTCCCCCCATTGAACCAAATGATAACTACCCATACTCACTAGGACCCCTTTATCGCACTTGACTAGGCCCATGTGTGCATGTGAAGGCTCTTAGCCATTGGGCCTTCACATTTGCCATGACCTCCCACATGTGAATTTTTCATTTCACAATATATTTGTTTTTCATATTATTAATTTCTAAAAGTTACGAAAATTCTTAACATCATTTTTTAACTTTATAAAAATCGATTTCAAATCAAGAATTCATTAAAGGAGAATTGGCTCCTCAGGTTATGATTTCACAGTTAAACAAAGACCCTCTACTCATTCCGTCCCCATAATCCTCGAAACATATTTTCAAATCGACCCCAATAGAACTCATGACCACAATTTTGTATTAGGGGCTCATGATTAGTCTATCAAAGCTAGCTGATAGGTCTGACTACAGAAATATCACATCGATTTTGACTGCTCTCATAAGAACAATTTTACACACTTTCAGACATATGTGCCATAACTCGAACATGCAGGTATCCTATCTT
>NW_006497560.1:1653116-1664464 GCF_000471905.2 Amborella trichopoda | reverse complement strand
GGAAAAGTTTATACAAGGTTGCAACCTTAAAATGTAGAATCACAGATGCACCTCAAAAATCTATCGAAAATATTGTTTTAATATTGAAACAACCTTCTAATCGATCATCTTGACATTGAGATGCATAACTATGAAAAACAAAAAGTTTTTGAGTCCCGGAAATAGTGTATCTTGCAACACAGTATCTAGACCATCCATTTTCAAGATTTCATATATCTATAGATCTATTTGATTTTAACCATTTTTGGAATTTAAAATTTTCTAATTAGGCATGAAAATAGATTTTAAGATATACTAAGAATTTTTTATAACAAAATTACATGTTATGATAAAATTTTAAGGTGCACCTTGATTGGATTGTTTAAGGTTGCATTGTTATAAAAACCGCACCCTATATATATATATATATATATATTTATCACAATCTCTCATATATATATCACAATCTCTCATCCCGATTACAGTATCTCTAAAGCCCATACATTTGCCACATCCTTTTCATCAAAGAACCACTAACATAGGCTCTTAGGGGATATGACACCTCAACCTCTCCTACTTGGATTTCATTCCAAATGTGGTAGTAGTCCACCTTGAAG
The DNA here is from genome assembly GCF_000471905.2 of Amborella trichopoda. The sequence continues at coordinate 1,663,868 of NW_006497560.1, read as the reverse complement.
TGTTTGGAATCCTTATGGAAACATGGCTCTACAGCTACACATTGCCGACTAGTGTTGGAAAATCCTTGCACACCCACACTTGATAGGGGTCAAATCTAAGCTGATTTTGGAATTTCTTTAACCAGAAAACCATGGAGGATAGGACAACCACCACCAAGCATGAATAAGGACCCCAACAAGGACTTAAATTCATATGGGTCTCCTTGGCAGCCACAATAGGAATGCCTCTATATCTCAATATCCGAGGCACCAAAAATAGCTATGAGATATGCAAATGCTCCCAGTCAACCGAAAACATAAGCATTTAGTAGCGTTACAAAATAGACGGGGTTCTCTTTCAATGCTCTCATGGCCATACCGCATGCTAGTTTGGCAGCCTCATGCAAAATCACTCTTGCCCGGTTCACAATTACAAACCCATTTTTTTTTAGCCACAAAGGTTCAACCACGTTTGCCTATTTGCTGTATTCCGCTACGTAAGAATCTAATACACACAATATATGTCAAGGAAACCAAGGTGATTTGGCAACCTTAGATATTCTATATGGTTCATGGTCTAGGCCATCGAGGATTTACCTAATGATGTTGCTTATCTTAAGGGGTACTAACTTCATTAAAAAAAACATGAAGATGTACAAGTGCCTAGCATTGCATACACTAAGCAACCTTGATACGCTTACGAAAGGTCTCCTTTCTAACCCCCAAAAACAAATTCCAAATTGAATGTTTTTCCTTTTAGCAAAATCCTTTTGACTTAGTATAATTGCAAAAACATGGGAGATGACTCATAGGTTCACAATTCTCACAAATCGAGCTTGCAAGACTTTTGGACATTTCAAAAATACATCTTTATTAATCTATCCATCTAGTCTCAACAAATCGACGGCTCTTAATTTATTCATATTGCTTTTAAAAAAATTAATTTCTAAAAAACATTTTATCCATCTCATGGCCAAAGTCATCATGTCCAACCCATCCGTTTTTAGTCACGTGGGACCCAAAAGAATGCCAGATGGCTACCAAAAACATGAAATTCACATTATTACTTACTACCATGGCAACTTGGAGTCTCATGCGGCACACCACATCTATCTTGAAGATGATAGATATTACCGGGAGGACGATCAACAAAAACAGGGTTTTATTGAGGCATACAAAAATGGTGCAACACTCCTTATGTGCTACATGATCATCTTATAGGGAGGACAATCAATAAAAATGGGGTTTTATTAAGGCATACAAAATTGATGCAACACTCCTTATGTGCTACATGTTTGGATGAGCCTACCCATATTTAGAATTTCAGACTTAGGCCATAGACCTTGAATCAGAACCCTAATCATATCCCTTGTACTTACCAACTTAAATAGACGGTACAAAACATATGGTTTCGGATATGCAAATTAGCTCTTTCAAGCTTGTGGCACCTATCAACTATGTCTTTGCACTTTATAATATATCTATATTTTAGCCAAGATATTCTTCTAACTAATTCTAAAATAGAAGATCAAGGTCAAGTTTGATTCATATAGTTATTAGTTATTGAAACCTCTTTCCCATTTTCACCTAATCATGTAAAGTGGGATAGATCCTATGCCTTTTTAACCACTTGAGCGACATAGTGTAGTAGCAGGCTTCCTTTGATCCTAGCTTTGCTTGCTGATGTACTTACGGTCTTGAAAAATGATAATGTGAGCCATAGTGAATCACTTCATCACCTTCCATACATGCCCAAAAAATGAGCTTCAAATATTTGGACTCCAGATTCTCCCACTCCTCAATGCATGTTTCACTACCCATGCCATGACCTCAATGGTCATTCTTTGATTCTCCTACAGATCATGGGGATTCTAGGTTGTCTCCAAAGTCTTCATTAGGTACCTTCATTGTATGAAGTCAAGAGAATGCAATAAGCCATTTACAAGAATAAGTGATGAGTAACTCTAATTTTCTGCAATTTTCAGACTGAGCACCCACCCTTCACATGGGGTTCCATATATCCCCAATCTTATATGATGGATCTCTAAAATTTTAGCCCCATAAACATAGACTAAAAAACACAATAGGAAAACTTAAGTTGACCCTCAAACCATTTTGTTAATGAGTATGAATCAGTGACATAACATGTCACAATTCAGATCATGCAAAAAAAAAATTGAGGATAAGCACCCTCCAATAAAACAACTATTTCTCCCAATTTCACAATTTCTCTCTCAAATTTGCATGCTGAAATTAGGCTAAAAAATAGTGAAGGAAAACAAAGTATTCCTCAAAGATCCCAATTGTTATCAAATGCAGCCCCATAACACATTATACAGCCCTGGGAACATCACCCCCATTCGCATATGCAGTATGCGGGAATTTGCGATGCAACTGCATATGAAACCTTGCTCGATGGCGGAAATTTCACCCATAAGCAGAGGCAAAATTGCAAGTTTTTCCCTCTCAAGAAAGAGAGGTGGGTGGGGGGCTTGGGGTGCGTGGTGCATATAACTCCCTCAAAGACCTCTAGAACTATACTTCCATGGTTCTAAGGGGATTGAAATCACAAGAAAAAATAAAATAAACATTAAATGCTTCCAAATTTTTTTAAAAAAATTGGGGTTTGTTTTCTAATATTTGGTGGATTGTTTAATATTATTTTGGGATTCATTTTGAAGGTTTTATTGTGAAGATTTAACGGGAATTCGAAGGATTCAAGGCCTTGGAGATTAAATCCTACAATTCAAAATTTCTTGCAATTTAGGAGTTGGGACTTGAGAGTTGAAAATTATTTTGGAGTCACTTAGCTAATTTAAGACTCAAGAGTTGGCACATTGACTCATTAATTTAATATCTTTTATATGTTATATGCTGGTCCTTGGAGTTTGAAATTAGTTTAGGTTGTGGCTGTGAGGTTGTGGTCTTAAACTTGTGATTATGAAGTATTTTTGGTCTTGGAATGTTATGCTAAAATGTTAATTGTTGTTACTATTGGGATAGCTAGATGACTTTATATAACATTGATGTCGGTGGGGTCTTGGTTTCCCTCGGGTCAGGAGGCGGAAACCCTCTCTCAAACAACCACGGACGTCCGGAGCGTTGGCGCGCACAAGCCCTCCTGCTTGCGGATAGGTGTTGACAGTGAGAGAGATTTTGCGACTGGAGCGCGGATGCTTTTTACGCCGCTTGGGGGATTCGGGGACTCGCCCAAGCAGATAGCCCTCTTAAAACAATTACGAAACCCTCCGGCTGCTTGTCAGCACGGTTTGGATGGGGGCCCCTTCAGGCTCACAACCTCTCTCCTCTCTCTTTCTCTATGATGTTGGAATGGGATCCGAATGTCCCTCCTCCTTGGTCACCCTCCTGCAGGGTGAGGGGTCTAGCCGGTCGCTAAAGGGGGCATGGGGAAACCCGAGGGTTGGGGCCCTTGGGTTTACTCACGTCCGCGGGCTAACGGGTAGACACTGGCTATCACACGAGGGAGGTCGCGCACGAAAGGGAGAGCGAGAGAAAGAGACAGAGGGGTGGCTCGGCCTAGGAGAGGGGGAAGATGACCCGCACGGTTGGGGTGCCCGCGTGACCGCTCACTCAAGGGTATCTTCTCTCTCTCAAAGTTTTTTTTCGCTCTCTCTCTCTCCTCTCCCACAGGGAATAGGGGCTCTCAAGGGAAAAAAAGCTAACGAGACAAGCACAATCTAGCCTTGATTCTTCCTAACCTTTAGGGGTATTGGAGCTTGAAAAAGAGCCTCTTTACAAGTGAGTTAAGCTTGTTTATATAGAGGATTCACTAAACGGGGGTGAATGCTCAAAAGCCAAGCTTAATTAAAATTTAAGAAATTAAAAAGAAATCTTGAAATTAGGCTCAAATGACCAAAATGTCCCTGAGAACTTTTGCCTGAATGATGAGACCGTCCTTGCATGCAGATTGCTCCACCATGACGAGACCTTGGAAGCTTGCTCTGTAACTTGTGGCAATGGTTCAGCTGTTTCAGTAGCATATCTTCAATATTCTCTCTATTGTGAGCATTTTGATGCCCTTTAATTGTGTTGTAGTGGCCTTTTTTCCTCGGGGTGAAAGTTCGGTCAGATTTGTGAACTTTGTTTGCCGATGCTTCTTTGAACTGCATTGTTTTGGCTCCTTGCTCGGCTTGCAAGTCAGAGAGGAGGTGTTGCAGTCGTTTTGCACCAAGTATGGGCTGAGTTGGTCTTGGTTTGTGCATTTGCCTAATTTGGGAGGTTACCAGAAAGAGGGATTCTGGCAATCGATAGGATTTATTTCCCAAGTGACTTGGGGACTTGCATTCATCGAACCTTGGATTGAATGCAAGAGTTGTACCAGTGTGTAGCTCTTCGTGAGGTAGTTGCATTGAACTTGCCTTCACGGTGATCGAGGCTTGGATGTCGAGCTATGCTTCAAACAATCCAAAGCTTCTTCCCTTTGAACCCTGGTTCTTCCTCTGGCTTTGTGGGCACCTTCTTCCTGGAAGAAATGCAGTTCCCGGTCACACCACATTGTGTGCCGTAGGTCAAAATGATGGGGTTAGTGTGATCTAGAACATATCAGCTTTTGAGCTCTCTTCGGCTTCAGAGGAAGGCGTTGTGGGTTGACGAAGCTGCTGCCGGAAGGCCTTGTCGCATTCACCATTTTCGGGGACTGGTTTAGTGAAGCCGCACCGCGCTAGTGTGAAACCCGCTAGTTACGAGGCCGCATGGGCGTAGACTCCTTTGAGGAGGTCCGATTGAGCCTAAATTTGGTCCTGGGGGGTTTTCCGATATTCTAAGTGCAATGGCGGCTGTATGGTACATTTCTGCAGCCACTTGCATGGGGCTACAATTGAAGGGTCCTTCTTTGGTACGATGGCACCGCACCCAAGTCACAAGGCCCCATGCTTTATTTTTCGATGCAATATTAGTTTGCGAATGTTTGGTGAACCCACATGACCTAGTTGTGGCCGACTCTCTCCTTATTTGTGTGGGATTCAGAAGTACCTCAAAAATGATGTACAACAACTTGCCCCGAGGGAAGTTATGCTTCGAGAGAGGCGAGAAGTTCAACATTCGAAAAACTTTAACATCATAGCTCCTCTTGTGAATCCTTTCTAAGATGTGTTTATTGCCTCTCAAATAGATATATTTTTCTTGATCACTGGCATCGGTGCAGTTCTTGACGGGTAGACCTTGCTGAGTTTTCCCTTGACCGGGGGGTGACCAAAGTGGCTTCAATGGTCTGGTGCCTTGTTGAGGGGCGTTCTCCGGGTTCAACCAGAATTTGTTTTCTGGGAGATCACATTTATGGTCTGCCTTAGGCAGGCTTACGACTTTTGTTTCAACGAGAACTCTTTATGTCCTAGACAGTGGGGGCCCTTTTTGTGGGCTTTATCCCATCTCGGCTGGGGAAGTTCTGGTGTTCCAGTCGACGGGGACCCTTTTTGTGGGCTTTATCCCTATACAAACAGAAAAATCAGGAGGGAGTGAGCAAGCAGAGTAACTTTTTGGTCCACATCCTATTGGTCCAATTGGGGATCTCTTGATTTATCCAGACATGATAGTGAGGTGGCCTTTGAGGCAATCTCATTTTAGGAGACTTCACCCTGAATGCTGAGGTATGCTTGCGAAGAAGAGAAGGCAGGCATGGTACCTCTTTGATCCACATCCTATAAGGCCATTTGGGGATCTCCCCGAATTAATCGGACGTGATAGGGAGGGGGCCTCTGAGGTGGTCTCATTTTAGGGGGCTTCACTCTGGATACTGGAATTCGTTTTAAGAGAAGAGAAAGTTGACATTTTTTTTTGCAGCACTAAGGCCGGGGATTGGTTGTGGCACTGGGGCATGAGAGTTTTTTGAGTGGCACCGGCACCGGAGATTTTTGAAGGCACTGGGCCGAAGATTTTTTGGGAGGCACTGGGGGTTGGAGATTTTTTGGGATGGCACAGGGGCCGGAGATTTTTGGAGGCACTGGGGGCGGAGATCTTTGAAGGCACTGAGGCCGGATATTTTTTTGAAGGTACTGGGGCCAGAGATCTTTTGAAGGCACTGGGGGCGGAGATTTTTGGAGGCATTGGGGCCAGAGATTTTTTTTTTGATGGCACAGAGGCCAGAGATTTTTGAAGGCACTTGGGTCGGAGATTTTTGGATGCCCTGGGGCTGGAGATTTTTGAAGGCACTGGGGCTGAAATGTTTTTTTAGAGGCACTGGGGTCGGAGAGTTTTTTAAGGCACTAGGGCCGGAGATTTTTTGGGAGGGGGGGCAATGGGGCCGGATATTTTTTGAAGGCACTGGAGCCCGAGATTTTTGGAGGCGCTGGGGCCAGAGATTTTTGAAGGCATTGGGGCCGGAATTTTTGGAGGCACTAGGGCAAGAATTTTTTTGAAGGCACTGGGGCCAGAGATTTTTAGATGGCACAATGGTTCGAAATTTTTTTGAAAGGTACTGGGGCTGAAGATTGAAGCCAATTCAAGTGCCCTTGCAGGTTTTCTCGTGAATCAAATGGAGTTGGGGCCAGTAGAGTGGTTTTCACCAAATCCTTGTACTGGAGTGTTTTTACCTGTGACTTCGAGGTCATGTCCACCCTTTTGGCTTGCGCTTTTACTCATGGTGCCCTTTACAGGTTTTCGTCGTGCCCGGATTTTTTTTTCTCAAGACTCTTTTACTCATGGCCTCATGGCCATGCCGGCTTGTCATTTTTACTCATGGTGCTTGTACAGGTTTTCACCATGCCCTGTTTTTTTTGTTGGGTGATTTTACCCATGGTTCTGTTGGCTATGTCCACCTGAAGCGTTTTCTTTTACTCACGATGGTTGCCATCGTTCCCGACTTCTTCAGGAGAGAGAGGGGGTGTCACTAGTATAGTGAGCCTTGACAGTGGAGCCTGATTGGTGTGGCTCTGCGTCAGGTTGATGTAGCGGAAGGTTGCCAAGGCGAGGTACTATGCAGGACGTGGTGTTGTCCCAAAGAGGGTGGTTTCGTTGTGACTCGGGCAGGGTGTGCCTGTGTGGGGTCGATGCTGGCAGCATTTACGGGAAGTGTGTTGCTGACAGCACCTACAACTAGATGGAGTGTTGAAGGCACTGTGGGGGGTGGAGTGGAGATGGCGGAGGGGGGGGGGGGGGGGGGGAAGTATCGAAGGCACTTGCGAGGGGGTTGAGTAGATGGCACTTGTGGGGGGGTGAAGTGGAGATGGCACCCGCGAGGGGTGGAGTAGAGATGGCACCCACGGGGGGTGCAGTGGATGGCACTCGCGGGGGGTGGAATGGATGGCACCCACGAGGGTTGAAGTGGAGGTGGCACCTACGAGGGGCGTGAAGTGTCGAAGGCACTCATGAGAGGTCTGCCTAAGAAGGCGACGCTTAGCTGCCAAGGCATCTGGGGGCCAATGCAAGGTTAGAGAAAGATTGCCACCCTGGGAGGCAAGGCCTAATGCAAGATCCATTCGAGTAATCTGCCGATGATGCCAAGCTGGCAATGAGGCAGTGCTAGATTTGACAGTGACGCTTTGTGAGTAATGCCTAGAAGGCGAAGCATGAGGGGATTTTAAAAGTAGCGGTTGATCAAGGCACCGTTGTGATGACATGTGGCCGGCTAATTGGGCGGCATGATGCTTGAGAAGCAGCGAGCTTTGATGAGCCTTGGCCCTTTAAAACAAAAGGGGCTAGGTAGGAGAGCGTGAGAGCAGCTTTTCCCCGTGTTCTGGCAAAGTTCCTTGCTTGACACTCCTTAGGGTGGAGATAGCGTGGAGACTTTGTTTTGTTCAGAGAACTTAGCCGGGGAGCCATGTCCGCTACAGGGGCTGGCTGACTGGTGCTGGCTTCTGGGGTGCGTTCGAGCATTAGGCGTGCAGACGAAGACGTTCGATCTTGCGGAGGCGACGATGGATCTGTGTCAAAGGGTAGGCTTGTAACTCTCGGGCCCCTCTGTTTGTGCAAGACCCATGGCATGAGGCCCATGGCTGTGTGTAAGGCGCAGAGGGCTTGTTGTCGCTGTTGGTGGGGGTGCTTTGCCTAGTCTTGGTGCGCGTATTGCCCCCACAGACCAGCACCTAGCTCTTTGCCTTCTTCTTTGGAAGACGGGTAGGATGGTCATACTTCCTCGTAGCTACTATTTACTGTAACCACAATTCTAAAATCTTTCACATTCATGAAATAAATTTCCCTTTTTGGCTTAGCCGCTTGTTGTTGCCTTTCACGAATCTCCTTTTTTTTTTGGGCCGACACAGCTCTTACCCCTGCTGGCGATAAGGCTACGGAATGGCTGATGGGCTGCCCTTGCGGGTTTTCATCCCAACCCTTGGGGAATGTGTCATTGCTGATTTTCACAAGACCCCGCATTTTTTTCTTTTTTTTTAAGACCATGGAACGTCTTGTGTATGTGGGCGGGACAAGCGCAAAGTGTTCCCCCGGTGCTTGGAGTGGGCTCGTGCTTATGTGCTTGGAGTGGACTCGTGCTTTATATGGGACAAGCGCAAAGTGAGTTAGCATGCCTGAGCGACGTTTGGACGGTAGTAGGTGTGCCCTTTCCGATGAGTCTCGTCATGCATGCGAAGCAGTAAAAGCTGGATGAGGGAGGAAGTGTTGATTGCGTACGACGGTTTGATTATGTGTCCTTAGTGTTTCCTCGGGACTGAGCATAATCTTTCGCATGTACAGCATGTCGCTTCACGTGCTATTCGTACATCTATACTGTGGGACGCATGGGATTTCGCTCATGCGATGCTTTGGTTCGTACGCCGATGGTGTTTCGATGTCCTGCCTTCGACGCCTCGCTTCGCATGCCGCTAGTTTCTCAACGTCTGGAGGATGGTTTGCCCGTCGACTGGCCCTTCTGGTTATCGGGCTTCATAAAAGGACGAGCGGCTGTTCTTCATTTTCACCCAGGGATTTTACCCTAAGTAAAAACTAGCATCCTTCGTGCCTTCTATGTAGGCTTCCCTTGTGGCGTTTGCCTTTGTCCAAACAATGCTTCAAACGAGGACCATGATCGACGCGAACTCGACTCCTCCTCTAGGTAATGTTGTCTAGGCCTGGGTGCCTGGCTAGTGCGCCGTTTTCTTTTCTTTCTTCTTGACCCGCTTGTATTTCCTTTGCAGCAGCAGCAAAGCATATGAGGTTCATTGCTAAGGCAGCCTCGGCCTCAGCTCCCTTGGCATCAGTGCCAGCTAGTGTCGAGAGTCAGTAGAGGGTTGATGAGCCCTCGTCAGGATCTCCTGCTATCCCTTTCGAGTCCTTGGCCGTGGTGGTCGGGGGACCAGTTCTTGACGGGCCCCCACTTGCTTCAGTGAGTCCCCCGACTTTGGCTTTGTCGGGGTTGAGCTTTAGGGCACGGACTATGTGGCGCATGCTCCAGACAGCCTTGAGGGACTCAAAGAATGCCCCCTTTCTGATCTCCAAGAGGGGATCGAGGGCGTCAGGGCTTGCAAGGCTAGCCTGCAAACCATGGGCCTGGACGCAGAGGCCTTCGACTGGCTGCAGGAACTGCTGCAAAACCTTGCAAACTGGGGAGCTGAGGCTCTCTTAGCAGAGACTTCGATGTGAACGTCCTGCCCAGTGCATCTAGCCTCCTTGAAGTTGAAGCTGGCAACCCAGTGAGCTCTCGTGAGAGGTCATGAGCAGAAGAGACAATGAATAGCCTCCCGCCACGCCCCGCTTGTGAGGGAGAAGGCGGAGATAAAAGAAGAGATCCAAAGCGCTGTAGATGAGATCGCTCTGTTACAGACCCGCGTGGCTGACTCAAGGAGTCGACAGCAATGCTATCGGGTGATGGCCACAAACTCCCGCCGCCTGGAGCAGTTAGGTTTAGACATAACGATGGTCACCATTCTGTCTGAGTCAGTTGCCGCGGAAATCACTTGTAGTGAAAAGGAGGCATAGGCTATGCTGGAGAGGCCACAGGAGCTGCAAGCGAAAATGCGGGAGCCGCTTGACCGCTTTTGATTTCTTCCGCGCTTCTCCCCATATTATGTTTTTGTGTATGGGCCTTGAGTAGCCCACACAGATTTTATAACCTCTTGTGTATATGAATAAGACCGCCATTTTTCTTATTCTTTCACGTTTGATGCATTGCGATTTCTTGTTTGCGCCCTTGTTTCATATTTTTCCTCTCACCTTCTTTGAGAAAGGGGAGGAGAGAGTGAATTCAGGAGCCTATTGGGAAGGCCCTTGAATTCTTGTGTGATTGCCTCGAACAACCGCCTGGGTTTTTGTTCATTGCATTTTTTATTTTTTATTTTATTATTATTTTTTTGAGAGGGTAGTTTTAGAGTCATACCCCCATGACTATAGTAAGGCGTGCTTAGAGTCCCGCCCTTGGGACAGACGGTAGTGCGTGCCATCAAGTTTCCATGCTCGCTTAGGGTGAACCTTGAGGGGTTCTTATGATGGTGCAGCGACCTCCTTCGGCAAAGAAGACTTGCCTTGGGATGAGGTCGTGCAAGGTGGGAGAAGGGGGCAAGACCCCTGCCTTAACTAAATGTCGAGGAGATTCGGAATTGCGAATTAGCATACCTGGGTTTTCCTGATCGCACCCTCCTGGCCTATGCAGATGGGGCTTCCGCGCTTGGGCACGGGTGTCGCGTCTGCATGGCGAGCTGCATTTCTCCTAATTCTTTTCACCCTTCCGCGGCTGTGGTGAACTTCCTACGGCGCCGAAGCATGGTCGGTGGGAGTCTCGGAGGTGCTGGTGACGGAGCTCCAAACCCGTCCCGTCGTAAGTTGGGGGTTGTAACAATCCTAAACTTTCAAAAAAAAAAAAAAAAAATTAAAGAAGAAGAAAAGAGA
>NW_006497560.1:1627096-1652712 GCF_000471905.2 Amborella trichopoda | reverse complement strand
TTTTGGTTTAAGTTTTTGTTGCTTTGCCACGTCCTTTAGTGGACGTGGGCATTAAACGTTCAGGTGTAATATAATTCTTACACCTCAAGTATGAGGTGTAACTTAATAAGATAAAATACTAAGGTGTCTTAAGAATTTAAATAGAAGAGGTGAGGACTCTCACCCTAGAAAATTTTTGAGATCTTTCTCTCTCTAGTCGAAACACAGTGAGCTCTTTCTCTCTAGCAGAATTTTTATCGGAAGCTCCTTCTCAAATATTTTAGGTAAGTGACCTTATTGTCTCGAAAAGTAATTCGTTCGTTTAAAAAATGAAATGAAATAATTACTTCTGCTTATTATCATGAATTTTAGGCACGATAAATTTTATGAGTAAGCGACCTCATTATTTTGAAAACTAATCTTTTTAATAAAATTGTGATATTTTATCTATTCTAAAAATTTTAAATGCTGTAAATTCTTAGAAATAAATTTATTTATTTTTCTAGTCTATTGTTATAGAATTTTAGATACTGTAAAATTATTAGAAATAAATGTGATATTTTTGCTTTTAGTAAAATTGTGAGATTTCTTTCTACTGTTTTTTAACATTTAGACCTTGTAAAATTCTTGTGCAAATGACAGCCTTATTATTTGAAAACTATATTTTTGCAATTGATTATAACATTGTGTGTGAAATGTTTATTTGCAAATTGACATCCCATAAATTGTGATAATTTTGTATTCTTGAATTTCTATAAGAGTTTTTCTATACATATTAGATTGAAAATTATGCTAAAATGTCTTTACGAACTGCGACCTTTTTAAATTTGAGCCCAAATATTTGACTGGTTATTTTTGAAATGTTATTGAAAGTGACTGTTATTATTGGTTTCAGTGAAATTCATATTAATAATTTCACTTTAAGTATGCAAGTGGACTTTAAGTATGCAAGTGGACTTTAAGTATGCAAGTGGACTCTTCAGGTTCACCGGTGAGGTATAAGTGGACCTATCCGTTACGTCGGTAGGGATTAAGTGAACTCATCCGGTACGTCGGTGAGGTATAAGTGGACCTGCAGGGATTAAGTGGACCTATCTGGGACGTCGATAGGGATTAAGTGGACCCATCAGGATGCTGATGGGGTATATAAGTGACATACTTGAGACGCCAGTAGGGTATTTTGTGAAACCTTTTGAATTATGCGCTGATGTTAAAATGTTATACGCATTTCAATTATTCGAACTATACTTAATTATGCATTTTTGAAAGTGAAACTGTTGATGCATTTCTGTTAATAGATCTCCTTTTTGAAAATATTGATATCTTTCAACCATGATTATTTTTAGGATTATGATGATCACTTACTGAGTAGCTAAACTCATCAAATTATGGTAAACATTTTTTCAGGATAACTGCGGTTTCATTTTGAGTGCTCTTTAGGATCAACTATGGAAGATATTGTAGTTGTGCTTAAACTTTCTTTTGTTACTTTGTAAGAATTCGCCACTGTAAATTTGTCCTATCAAGAGATGTATATAGGTTTTGACTGTCACGTCTCAGGAATATCAGTATTGTAAATTCTTGAGGCGAGACAGGGGTGGTGGCACTCGTGGAGGCCCCTACCCCGGAGCGGGGGCTGTTTGTCAATGAGGGCTATCCATCCATCCTGGATGTACCCTGAAGGATGTCTTGGAAACCCAAACAGTGGGATAGGTCGTGATCGCTCCGCTGGTGGAAGCAGCACCATGGATCTTAGCTTTTGTCGGGGGCGAGCCCTTGTCTCTTGAGGAGTGCGGGGTACCATCATCTCGTGCTGCACTAAAACGTCGAAGAGAGCAGGGAGCCAGCATGGTGGAAGCTCGATCGTGGGGACCTCGTCATCAGGTTCTTTGTGGAGCGTGACCATATGACAGGCCTCGGGGGTTTCGAAGGCCTTCTTGAGGTCCTTCAGATTGATTTTCCCTTTATGGATCAGGGCTTCAATATAATCTTTCAGCTGGAAGCAATCCTCCATGGGGTGTCCCAGCATCTGGTGGAAGGCGTAGTAGTTGAGGTGGTCGACCCATTCTGCGTGATCTGGCCGTCTACTAAGAGGGAGGACCACCATGTCCTGCTCAATCAGCATTCTCAAGAGGTTGGCACCCAAACCTTGTTGAAGCTGTATTGCTGATTGAGCCTCCGCTTGAAATCTTTGATTCGTTGGTAGCTTTGTGGTGGAGGCACCCTACTATAATCTTGTTTTTTAGGTTGTTATTGCTGTGTTGTCCCTTGAATTCACGGTCATAAGCCTCAGGAGGTATCCAACGTTGGTAGGGGTGCCGCATTGGAGGCGGGCTGGGAGGTGGTGGTAACTGCCGCGCTGATCAGATTCTTTGACTGACCGACGTGGGGGTTAGTCCCGCAGCCTCGTGATTGGCCTCCTCTAGAGGTTTGGGCCGAGTCTCCACCATGATGCTTCAACATGCTTTCAATTTTTGCTGCCTTGGTGATCATTTAGGAGAAGGTGATGGGGTTGGAGGCCTCGACATGCAAGGAGATTTCCCTCATGTTCCTGACGCATGTTTGCATGGCCTCCGCCTCACCCATGGGGTTGCTTTAGCACATTACGAGGTCCATCCACCTTTGAATGTACTGGCCCACTGATTCATCCGGGTTTTGGGTCATGGTGAGAAGCTCTATGGCCTGTACGTCCAGCTCCACTTCGTAGAAGCATTCGTAGAAGAGTTGCTCCATCTCTCGCCAGGAGTGGACCGAGTTGGGTGGCAAGCGGAAATATTATTTGAAGGCGGGCCCAACTAGAGTCTCCACAAATTGTCGGAGCAACAGCCTGGGCTCCGAGGCTGACTCTTGGCAGGCAGACATGAAGTGGGCTATGTGCTGATGAGGCGAGCCTGTGCCGTCGAAGATTGGCAATTCCCTTTATGGTACCTGACAGGGAATGGAACCCTATCAATAGATGGAAGGTAGGGCTTTTAGTACGGGACATTGTCCCACGTTCTTGACACCCGCAGCTCTTGATTGCTTCTATTGATCATGCGCTACACATCCTCCTGTGTGAACATCAACGGTGACACTTGAGGGGCTGTGTCGGGGCTGGACCTCAAAAAAGGGAAGACAATATGGAGATCTTGATGCTGGAGCAGGAAGGGGAGGCCGAGGCCTTTCCTCCTCCCTGAGTGGCAGTTCAGGGGTAGAGTTGGTCTCTTGATGGAAGGAGAGCATTGGTAATGCGTCCTCGAGACCTTTGAATCTGTTCAGGATATTGTTCAGGACATTCTCGAAGTGGGTCGTAGGGTTTTCAAGCTCCCCTCCGTCTTGGCTCACTATCATGACCTCGAGGCCCGGTCCAAGTTAGGTGACTCTGTGGGAGGGGTGACCCTGGTCCTTTTTGTGCTCCGATCGGGGAACCCAGAGAGTAGGGGCTGAAATTGCCCCATCTAAGCTCGGGCTTGTTTCAGGGACCGTGTAAGCACGAGCTTCGGTCGGGCTTGTGGTTGGGCCATTGTTGGGCTTGACGCTTGAAGACCTTGGGCCCAATCTTGTAGGTCAGCTCTTGACGTCCTTGGGGCTGAGGGTCAGGTGAAGCACGCCCTCCTGCATCTCGACGACATTGAAATAGATGAGGCCGTCGTCTTCGCGTTCGTCAATGTCCAGCAGGGGGTGGAACTAATTTTGGTCGGGCCGGTCTTCTGTGACAGAAGACGTCACTTTTCATTGAAGGAGGGGAACCTCCATTCCCCTTGCCAACTTGAGCCGCAGGTTTCGATAGACCTTCCCTTAGAATCAGAAGCGGGTCCAGTCCCCTTCTTGGCAGGCCCGTTCGACTGATGCACGGGTAGTGTCGATGAGCTCGGGCAAAGTGAAATACCCAGGGATAAGGAATTTCACAGACAACGATGGTGATCAAGATCCAACTGCTAGAGGGACGGAGTGGTCGATAGTCGTTGGTGGTGTCCTTGCCACTCGGGTTCTGTGCCGAGGGCCATCTGGTGGGCATACGGAGCAAGAAGTGGAGAGGATGGTGCTCGTAGGGAACTTCTTCGAGTACCACACGATAAGTGGCGTGGAAGCAGTGGGCGGAGCGATGAACATCTGTGCTTCTTCGTGGCTGGTGGTATTCTTGGACCTGCATGTGTGTGTGCGATCCAGAGTGGTGTTTGGGGTGGCCGTGGGGCCAGCCCCCTATGGGGTGAGGGGCGGAGTACGGGTAGTACCCACCCGTTTAGTTAACAGGGCCTTGGGGCCGACTACATGCAAGTGCATTGTTTATAGGGCTCTCGATTATCTCGAGAGTCATGTGCATGTCAAGACTTAGTTCGTGGGCTGTCTCGGGTCACAAAATTGATATGCATGGCGCGGTTGGCATTGGAGTCACCAGCGCTATGCCCCGGTCGGAAGCTACCCGAGGCGGCTTGGGAGATCGAGGCGGGATGTGAGCTGCCCCGATTCAAAATTGGGGTAGTTGGACCGTCATGAATATTATAGGTGTAGGTGTGCACGGTTGAATAACTGCACGGGCAGATATAAAAGCCGTCAGTGGGTGGTGTGTGCCGTGGGGGGGGAGGGGGGGGGGGGGGGTACCTGTCAGTGATGGGGTGCTTTTGTGAAGGGAAGGTCGTAGCGCCATTCTTGCAATGGGTGTTCAGGGGTTTGCCCTTAACACCGGAGGAGGAGGGGCGAGGGACTTGAGGGCCTGTTCCCTAAAGTTTCTCGGGTGAGACCAGGATAACATGGTAAGTGAGGATGCAGAGGGAATATGCGTGGGAGACAAGACCTAATGGTCCGCTCACCCCAAGTGAGGGCGCGGGTATGGGGATGTAGAAATCCCCAATCCGGATGAAGGAGGAACAAAGGGATCCCATCACAATAGTAGAGAGAGGAGAAAGAGAGATTGGTACCTGAAAACGGCTCAAGCCAACAGTAAGGTGACGAGTCCCCAAGGGAGTCGCCAGTTGATGTCTGTGGGGTCCTAGTTTCCCTCGGGTCAGGAGGCGGAAACCCTCTCTCGAATAACCGCAGAGGTCTGGCGTGTCGGCGCTTATGGGCCTTCCTGCTTGCTGATAAGTATCGACGGTAAGAGAGATTTTACAATTGGAGCGCGGAAGCTCTTTGTGCCGCTTGGGGGGTTCAGGGCGGATAGCCCTCTGAGAACAATTACGAAGCCCTCTGGATGGTTGTCAGTGCGGTTTGGATGGGGGCCCCTTTAAGCTCAGAACCTCTCTCCTCTCTCTTTCTCTACGTTGTTGGAATGGGATCCGAATGTCCCCCTCCGATGAGGTGAGGGGTCTGGCCGGCCGCTAAAGCGAGTGTGGGAAAACCTGAGGGTTGAGACCCTTGGGTTTACTCACGTCCACGGGCTAACGGGCAGACGTGGGTTGTCTTGCGGGTGAGGTCAAGCGAGAGCGAGAGAAAGAGAGAGAGGGGTGGCTCAGCTTAGGAGAGGGGGAAGATGATCTGCACGACTGGGTTGCCCGCGTGACCAAGCACTCAGGGGTATCTTCTCTCTCAAAGTTTTTTTTCTCTCTCTCTCTCTCTCTCTCTCTCTCTCTCGCTCTCCTCTCTCGCAGGGAATAGGGGCTCTCAAGGGGAAACGAAGCTAATGCGACAAGCACAATCTAGCCTTGATTCTTCCCAGCCTTTAGGGGTATTGGGGCTTGAAAAAGAGCCTCTTTACAAGTGAGTTAAGCTTGCTTATATAAAGGATTTACTGAACAGGGGTGAATGCTTAAAAGGCAAGCTTAATTACAATTTAAGAATTAGAAATAAATCCTGAAATTAGGTGCAAATGACCAAAATGTCCTTGAGATCTTTTGCTCGAACGATGAGACTGTCGCTGTATGCAGGTTGCACCTCCATGATGAGACCTTGGAAGCTTGCTCTACAACTTTTGGCAATGGTTCAGCTGTTTCAATAGCATATCTTCAATGTTCTCTCGATTGTGAGCATTTTGATGCCCTTTAATCATGCTGTAGTGGCCTTTTCCTCGGGGTGAAAGTCCTGCCAGATTTATGAACTTTGTTTACCGATGCTTCTTCGAATTGCATTGTTTTTTCTCCTGGCTCTGCTTGCAAGTCAAAGAGGAGGTTGTCGCAGTCGTTTTGCACCAAGTTTGGGCTGATTTGGTCTTGGTTTGCGCATTTGCGTAATTTGGGAGGTTACCGGAAAGAGGGATTCTGGCAACCGATAGGATTTATTTCCTCGGTAACCTAGGGACTTGCGTTCATTGGACCTTGGATTGAATGCAAGAGTTATACCAGTGTGTAGCTCTTCACGAGGTGGTTGCATTGAACTTGCCTTCGCGGTGATTTGAGGCTTGGATGTCGAGCCATGCTTCACAAAATCCAAAGCTTCTTCCCTTTGAACCCTACTTCTTCCTCTGTTTTGCGGGCACCTTCTTCCTCGAAGCAATGCAGTTCCTGATCACGCCACAATGTGTGCCGTAGGTCAAAATGATGGGGCTGGTGTGATCTAGAACATATAAGATTTTGAGCTCTCTTCAGCTTCAGAGGAAGGTGTCGTGGGTTGACGAAGCTGTTGCCGGAAGGCATCGTCGCAGTCCCCATTTCCGGGGACTGGTTTGGTGAAGCTGCACGGCACTAGTGTGAAACCGGCCAGTTACGAGGCCGCTTAAGCGTAGACCCCTACGGGAAGGTCCGATTGAGCCCAAATTTGGTATTCGGGGGGTTTCCCGACATTCTGAGTGTAATGGAGGTGGTCTGGTACAGTTCTACAGCCATTGGCATGGGGCTACAGTGGAAGAGTCCTTCTTTGGTGCGATGGCACCGCACTCAGGTCACACGGCCCCAGGCTTTATTTTTCAGCACAACATTAATCTGCGAGTGTCTGGTGAATCAACATGACCAAGCTATCGCTGGCTCTCTCCTTATTTGTGTGGGCTTTGGAAGTACTTAAAAGATGACGTACAACAAACATGTAAGACAACAAACTTTATTACTCTTAATCAGACTATCAGGCTCTCAAGCGACTCGGAAAGCTAATATATTAGAGAAAAATGCTAAATTAAGATTGCATCAGACCCTGCAAGCATCGAGTCTGCATCCCACACTTGACATCCTTGGATCTAACTGATTTATGGTAGAACTATCCTTGGATCTAATTGATTTATTGTATAACTATACCATGCAACAAAGTGCAAAGGTCTTAGATTGTGTATAGTCAAAATTGACATTCTCAATAACGAGCCCATATCTCTCAAGTCTTACATGATCTCCCTCTGAAATCTTGCAATGTAATACTACATTCAAAACTACAATACAAAAATATGGTTTCTCTAAAAATATACGTCATCCAGGTATCGTTCCAGTGCACAAAAATAGCCTAAAACTGTAAATATGTTTAGTGCTTCTAGGTATATGAACCAATCATTATGGATATATGTACTTCAATCATGAAACCTTTGGCACCCATGTTACAACTCAAAAAACCCCAAAATACAAAAGAATAAGGCAGTAAGAGACCCAGCTGTGACACCAATGATAGATGGCTATATAGGTCCAGCACAATATGTAAATCACAATTTTTCAGCAACTACATTGGCAAATCTATTTACAAGTGCCACTTACAATAAAATCCCAATAAAATGAGAGAAAAAAAAGGATCATCACTTGCTGCCACTAAACAACCTCATTTCATTCAACATAAATAAGAAAATTACAAAAAGGTGAATCAAGAACTATGGGAAGTTGTTACTGTAAAGAAGATGCCTTGGATCATCTCTTAAAGACTTTGCACACCCACTCTAGATCGCCAAGATCTCTAGCGCATTGATCACAGTTCCTAATGAATAACCTTATAATGGGAAGCACATGGAAAACCGAGAACAAAAGAAGGGGTATGAAAGAACAAAGCCAAGTACGTGCTAAGCACATCAAAACATCACAAGATCACACCACAAGGTACAATAAGTGGAGACCAAGGGTTTTGGCTTGAGGGGTACCAATCTAAGGCTTCTAGAGAGGGGCATGGCACCCTCGCACAATGGGCTTCGAGAGATTAAGGAAAGAAGGCTGGCTGGCAAGTGGAGGCCTTTGGTCACAATTTGGGTTTGGGTTTCCATATGGGAGATAAAGCTCATAATACAACAGTTTCTCAAAATTAGGGTTTGCCATCTTATTTGAGATTCAATTTAGACCAATGATCCATGTTAATTTGTGAGGTGAGAGACTTTTAATCTTAGCCCTCCATTGCCTAAATCAACCATTATGATAGAAGAAGGACCAAAAAACCTTATCCCTTTGTTTACTTAACTCATTCTCTTTTAGTTCAAGAATTTTCAGTAACACATTAAGCGTTTAGATGATACAAACTTCATTCTAAAAATCTTGCACAATCTTTTTCATCCCAAAATATAATTTCCAAATCATTGAGGAAACGTACCCTCTCTTTCCAAATCTTATCCAAGCCAAAAATTATGCTTTCTATAAAACATAAAATAAAGAAAGGAAAAAGAATGAGAGAGACAAGTGGGTCAAGCTCGTTGGGTTTCTATGGCCATTAAAGATCTTATAGGAGCATTGAATCAATAATTAGTGTAGTGGAATTATGAACTTTAGTGGGAGTGTGGTCCAAAGGGACCAAGAGATTGTCGTCCTGAGGGACCAAGAGATTTTGGTCCAAAAGGATCGAGATAAGCAAATGCTATTTACCGATATTCTGACTTGACTTGACGTATTAGGCCAGTCCAGTTGGAAAACCCTTAATTACCTGGGTATAAAGCACAACCAACGACGGTTATCAGGGTCATCCATTCATGAGGTCGAAGTTGACCATGGTAGAAAGCCAAGGGATTGTGACTCTTTTGTGTAATGGTAGGCCTATAGAGACAAGGGCCAAAGCCTCTTCTTTGAGTCATCACACGACATGTACATAAGATAACCGTATTGGGAAATAGAGTCACCAGTGAAGGTGATCTTGTACATGTGCAAGAGACTATCCCTATTACACCATAGAGTTGTGGTTGCACCAGATCTGTGTGACCTTAAACTCGTATCTAGGGGAATACATGTAATCCATAGACTGAGATTGTGTCCCCTCACCTATTGACTAACTTTGGTAGCCCAATCATAAACCCTTGTAATAGTCTATGAGTTATAGGAATAGCTGAGTCAGTTCAAGAAAGTAAGTATGGATGATCATCCACCGTAGAAGATGGGGTGGTTCAGCAATTTTATAATTCATTGACCTAATTGGATCCAAATCCTATCAAAATTATGTGGAATTAATTATTTTGATGTTAAATTATTTTTAGATTGATAGTTTGATTTGTAGAAGCCTCTAGATATTTATTTTTTTAAATTGGATTTATAAACAGAGAGATATTGAATTTTTCGTATTTAAATATTCAAAGAGAAAAATAAAATATTTATTTTTCTAAAAAAATTATTATAATTTTTTAATTCATTTAATATATGGGGGCCACCATAAGAGGTGGGGCCTACAATAAAACTTGCATGTGGGGAGGTGCGTGGGGTCCACTTGGGGTTCCATGAGGAGCATCCCCCTAAGAGAGTACTTTCCTATTCTAATAGCTTGTGAAAGAAGCCATGCACTTTTCATTGAAATTTATGGAAAGAGCTTTGCAATTGTTTGATTGAAACTAGAAAGGAAAGTTTTGAAAAGGAAAAAATTTATATAAGGGCGAGACTCTCAACAATCAATTTAGGGTGCATGTCAAAAATTCACTAAAGAGGTTATTTTGAAGCCCAAAAATCCTCAAATTGATCATCTCGACCTCAAGATGTATGGGCATGAGAAAAAATGGATTTTCAAATCTTAGAAATAATTCATCTTGTAATGCATTTTCGGATTGTTAATTTTCAAGATTTTCAAATGTTCATAGATATGCTCGATCTACACAACTTTTGAAGTTTTAAATTTTATAATTAGGGAAGAAAATAAATTTTTAGGCCATCACAAAGATTTCCAGTATTGAAACGACATCTCTCGACACTATTTGAAGGTGTGCCTTACTTTGATTGTTTAGAGCCTCAGCCTTATACAAACCACAACCCTTTGAAAATTAAGAGATTTGATTTTTCAAGTTAAAGTATGTGTACAAAGATTATGGAAAAGAAATGCAAGTACAATATATTTTTCATATTTTTATTATTTGATGGGATTAAGTTAAAGAAGCAGAAGGATAAAGTTCTAGCATCTTTATTTGAATCATAATGGTTGATCTAAAGATTGTATGGCTCAGATCTCTCACCCCACAAGTCTCCTATGATCAATGGTTTGGATCTAATTTCCAGAAGGATGACTAACCCTAGTAAAAGTCTATAAAAGGGGAGTAAATCTCTACAAGCTCTATACCTCTCATCTCTTACTCTCTAGGTACCGTGCCACCTTCTCTCAACTCTCTCTAGATCTCTCATCTCTCTAAGTTAATTGTGTAGGAGAAAAGAGGGGGCACACCCAATAGCCCTAAGAGCCTAAAGAAATGGGCACACCCCACTTAGTAAGACAATGAGGTCTTCATCTTGTTCCATTACTCTTATATTGATAAAGTGTTGTAACCTATGGTTTTCCATGCTTCAAAGATCTGAGATAGAACATTGATCTCGTGCACCATTGGAGGAGGAGACCAAGTGTGGGGTGTGTAAAGTTCAATTTAAATAATCTTTTGGTGGCAATTTTCTTTATGGTTTACAGTTTTTATGTTTTCTTGTTCCCATGAGTATCTTGTGCTGCATGATCCCAATATCAAGTATATGTACTTTTGTTTGTGTAATAAAGAATAGTTAAAGTGGCAGCAAGTGAGAGTCCTTGAGATTCTTTGTGTTTTTATTGTTTCTCATTATGTATTTGGACATCTATAAGTAATCAGGGTGGTGAAAATAAAGAAAATAAAAACAAAATTAATTGGTATACACTTGCCCGGTATATATAGTCCAACTTCAAAGGTACCCCTATAGGCCACAAGAAGTAAGCCCCACATGTGGGCCTTTGGCCATTGGTTCCCAATCTAGGCTATAATCAAGCGATGTGCGGTCCACACAATTTTTAAGGCCCTCCCAGTTTTTAAAAAGCCTCATAAATTTTAATATTCTTAAAATCCCTTTTATTCTGGATAAAAATCTATGATGTAAAACTAAAATGTATAATGCACTTTAAAAAATAATTTTTCTTATTAGTAAATCTTCTAAAACATTAATAAACATAATTAGAAGAGAATTGAATCCATCAGGTTAGGAATATGCGTAATCACTAAGATAATCCGCCTATGCTAGTTACCATGGTCCACAGTCCATTTTCTCAAATAGAACCCATGACCAGAAGTCTATTGCAAGGGTTAAGGCCTGGTCCATCAAAGCTAGTTAATAAATATAGGGAACAATTTTTTAAAATGCGGGATGCGGCCAAAAGCGTTTGGGGGGCCGATGCAGCTCGATGCTGTCCGGATACGGATGTATCGAGGCGATGCAGTCAATAAATATAAAAAAATTCTAAAAAATCTAAAAACATAAGTTATGCATAGAAAAAATATATGGAGGTGATATATGTGATAATAGATATTTAGATTATTCATTAAGTCCAAAAGTATAACCTGTCGGAGATTCTACATCCACTATCCCCTGATAGAAACTAAAAAATTGAAACTAGCTTCATAAAACATTCAACAATCAACAACCATAAGTACAAAACTGCAACCAAAAAACTTTAAAGTTACAAATTCTATAAACTTTTTAATCTTGAAAAGAGTCCATGAAGTTCTTAAACTCGATTTGTCTGCTTTTTATAAACTTTATAAATTCATAAAAATGGTGTGACTTTAAGATATTTGAGCATTTATGAAGATCACTAAATTTTATAAATTCATTAATTTGTAATACTATATTAGTCCGTGAAACTCTTTAAAGTTACAAATTTTATTTTAAAGGTATTGGGAAAAGTTCTTTGATTTGTAACTTTTAATCTTCATGGACTTTTAGTTGTAGTATCTTGTATTACAAACCAAGAACTTCGACAAATAAAATTTTTGCCCAAATTTTTTTTTGTATTCAATCGATCCAATAAAAACCACATATGTGGTTGAAAAATGTTGTTTGGGTGGTTTAATACCCCCAAACCCTTTTCCCCCATTTCCAAAGGTCAAAATGGGGTACAGTTTTGAAAAAAAAAATGGCGGACAGATTATGCGACCTGATGCAGTCAATGCGGGATGCAACTCTGATGCGGCGCATCTCTCCAAACTGCATATGCAGGAAAGTGTGATGCGTTGAGTGGCACATAGCGCCTGATGCGGCCGCATTTTAAAACACTGAGAGGGAACACGGGCCTAGTGTGCAGATTATAGGTTCTCCTTAAAGACAAGTCATGCATGGACATATGCACATTATTGTAATGGTGCAGAGGGCTCACTTCAGCACATGTACACGTTTTAACTCCAATGTACCACTTTCCATAGATGGGGTAGTCATATATACATGCCATGTAGCGTGAAAATTGAGGATTTAACCCTTGCCGTTGCAATGCATCAACCACACAAGAGACCCACTACCTCCTTGCAAACCACCATTGAACATCTCTTTGACCTCAAAAAGGGCTAACCTTACAAACCCTCTACGGCGTGCCTCATGCTTGGGGCTTAAAGGTTTTGAGCTCCATTTGGAAGCTAGACTACCCAACCCGAGTGAGTCAATAGGCATTACAGAGCATGCCTCTCTAGTCCTACATAGATCACAATTCCACTGGCGTACAATGTCACTATAAATACAATGTTTACATGCTCTCAAGGATTTTAAGCATGCCCCATTCCCCAATATTTCCTTTTTAAGGATTTTATACATGCCATCATCTCATTTTGGGCGATTCCATTGATGGTGAATGTCAAAGACACTTCCACCAATTCATATAGCATTTTGTTAGCCCTACCCCCACAGTATCCGATGAGTCAATTTTTAGGCATCTGGTCTAGTTTTAGAGGCTCAAAAATCAAAATACGTCTATTCTTAACACTGTAGAATGTGTCGTAAGATGAAATTGAGGGGGCTTGAAAGGTGTGGTCTTAATTCAAATACTGGTATTTTCTAGCTCTTTTGTTTTTTTTATTTGGTCATTTGTTTGTTTATTTTTCTTATTTTCATTTTGATTTTGTGTTGATATGTTTTGCCAATTGGCAAGTCAACATGGTTCCTAACCCTATAATAACACACTATAAAATTGTTGAAAGTTACGACAAAATATCTTTTAAAATTTGCTTGCTCAAATACGTATTGTACTCTTTTGAATAAAAGTTACTAATGTTGAAATCATCAAAAAATAAAAGTTACTAATGTTGAGGATGTGAAACATATACTAGATGCCAAATACAAGTATGGCCACTTTGAAAATTCAGCAATATTGGAAAACATGGTTCAACAAACATATGCAATTCAAATTGTAGTAAATAATGATGGCCCATGACATTTAGTTGAGCTGAGAGAGTAGTTGAGCTGAGAGACATATGATTAGTATGACAGTCCAAATGAAGCACGTCTACGGCTCCTTCCTTTATGATGTGTAAAATGCAAAAACCAGGGAAACAACGTCATAGAAGTCTCAAAAGATTACAGTCATGAAGTTGTATGGTCTCTAACCTCACTCCCCACAAATTGGTTTCCCAAAGTTGAGACAAGGAGCAATGAAACACCCAATAATTCTCTTTAACAGATACAACAAGTGCATTTTCTTCATCAGGCAAATCAGCATATCACGCCTATGTGCATGGGTATACAGACACCATGTAATGGTAATGCCTTTGACCTCTCCTTTTGTAAGGATTCAATATTTTCCAATAAAACATTTACCATGTACCCCCTATGAACTATTAAAGAAACCAGAGGCCCCCCCTCCTCCTACCCCCCCCCCCCCTCAAAAAAAAAAAAGCTGGCACCTTTCTGCATATATACTGTAAGGGGACTTAGTGCCACCGCCGAACACAAAAACTGGATCTTCATCTCTAAGCAAAAAGCAGCACCAAAGAGTACATATACATGAGAAAAAACTTCCCATTATTTGAGAGAACAAAGCAATGGAAGAGGCCTCATTTAATAGAGTTCACTAAAAAGTGGAGCAGGACTGATGGAGAAAGATCAAACTTTCATGGGCTCCTAAGTTGCAATGCTCAATATTCTCCCTCAAAGTATTAAAAAATACAACAAGCCCAATAGATTTGGTGCAATAAATCAAAGAGCCACATCCTTGTCATTGTTTCTTTTTTGCTACTCAAATGGAACATCTGGAAGTGTAAAAACTACAATTTGGGTGAAGAACCTGAGACAGCTTAAACAAAAGATGATAGCAATAGAAGATGATAAGGAATGATTTTCTGCTTGTAGACAGTGGGGTAGCACTAAAAGTAAATTTTGATACAGATCCATATCGTTCCATCCTAGGAAAGGATGATCTCGAGGTTCGTTTATCAAACTTATGGAACCCCCAAATGTAGACATTAATGAGCATTTCACAGGACTAAGGAACAAATGAATTGGATTTAATTGGTGTTCTAATAAATTTATACATAGTGCATTGCGTGGGGGTGATCTATGCCCATTTCTCGTAAAACGAAAGACAATAGTGATAAAAACCGGCAAAGAGCAAATATACTAAAATTAAACAACCTTCCCAGTCCATGTCAGAAATAGCAAGGAAAAAAAGAGGACTAAAACAAGTAACTATAGAAAGTGATTAATGAGAAAGTATGAGAGGATTAATTAGTCCTTGCAATGTATTATTCATGCAGAGCCTCTGCATTAAAATTTCTGTCACAATAAGGCCACCACATGTAATGAATCATAGAGATTCAAACAATGCTTGTGTGGGAAGTTAGCCTGCTACACTGGCAAGCAATCTAGCCACTCAAAGGAGAACCAGACTGAGAACATGAATCATAAATATGCACTAGTTTTGGATGACAGAGACTCCATATAAGAAACCAATATAAGTGAGAACAATTTCCAAAGAACGATACGAGCCTCATGACTCTATGGAGGGAATAAAATGGTCTATGATAACAAAAGAAAAGAGGCCCACACAGGTTACAGAATTCCTAATGATCTGTTGCATACAAACCTACAAGCATCATGTACAAGGCACATCACTTTCACAAATGCAAGATAATCTCGAGAAGTCTGTGGTACTTTGGATGCGCATTCGAAGTTTGAAGCCCAAATTCTCATAATCAAACTTCAAACTAACACTGCATAAGGGGATTGTCAATCCAATTCAGGCTTTGATTTAGAGTTCAAATAACTGAACCTAAATGTCCATCAATGGTGACTTGCATGCAGAATCATTAGAAGAGATAGAAGTCATTGTTGCCAAACTAAGAAAATGTGACTATTAATAATCGTCACTAATCCCAATCGTAATGATTATTCAAATTTAAGGATTTTCATTGTCTTTTTTGAATTTAGTTAGAATACTACATCATGTTAGTCCACGTGAGAACTATTGAATCCAAGCAATGCATCACAATTTCATATCTTTGTTATTTTGGGGTATAGAAGTACACTGAAAACTGGACAGCAATAATAGAGCCTGAAACTTTTGTATACTTTTTAAATTTGTTCCCATATATCCAAGTTTATGTTTTGCATAAGCTTTTTACCTTATGAATCTAGAATAGATAACTACATCTCAGGCAAAAAACATATTGGTGAATGTAACTCCAAATACAGATAACTCCAAATACAGACGCATTTATCTTTGTGTGGAAATATTTCAGGTAAAATCATAAATACAAAAAAAAAAAATGAAAAAGGAAAGCAGCATTGCTACACAGATACTGAACATAATGAAGTACAACTTACTGCAGAACTTTGGAGCTCCATAGGACATGTGATTAATTGGATAATATTAATAGGGAACTTATTTAGTACATGTGTAGGACATTTGAAAATTCTATATATCCCAGAACAGAATGTCTTGATCATGATTTCTTGTCCAAAAGTATGGCAGGTTGTCTCCTCTGCGTACCAACTCAAAGCTTTGAAGGCTTTGGGAATATGTCAGGAGTAAACTTCTGAGCAGCACTCAAGCTACCCTTAATCTTCATTGCACCCCTGAAAAAATTTAAGAGAAATCAAAGAAAAATCCACTGCCCAAAGTGAATAGGATGCATGGCTCTATCAAAACCATGGGAGGCCAGATATTTGTGGAAAACTAGTCAGGTCATCTTGCCAATATGATTCGATTTCAACAATAGCAAGTGGCACAAGCACAATTTTCCAACTAAACCAATGTGAATTGGCAATGATACAGCTCCTTTTTAATTCATTGATAAGGGCAAATACTAAAGAAAACAAAGAAAAAAGAAAAAAGAAAAAAGAAAAAAAAACTCAAGGGCACATCTAGTTAACTTGAGAAAGACATATTTTGTTCTTTTATGAGTATGAACTCCTTATCATTTCTACATAATTATAATGCCAAAATCCCCCTTCCAGACATGCTTCTCCACCATTTCACCACCATATAAGGTGATGCTACACTCTCCTGAACCAACCTGTATAACCTGTGATAGTCCAAAATCTCAACCAATTTAAGGTTTTGACTTAAGGAACTGACTCGACTCAAGGATTAGTAAAGCAGTTTTAGACTCATTCTTGCATATCAGATGTTTGTTAAAATACCTGAATGCCATTTCTGATCACCAGTTCACTAGATTGCTTTATCAATGTGAAGAGATAAACAATCGAGAATTATTATAACTGGTTTATCATGCTTAAATATGACTGAATAACTAAACTTGAGGTCATGATGCATCTTCATTACCTTCATATGCAATACAAAGGTATCGCTAACCACATTGTAACTCATTAGTAATATGAAGTACATCCAATAGTGTAGAAACCATATACATGACATTCCAATTCAGCGTTATTTAAAGTCTTTTAAACATATGAAATTAGGTCCAGCGCGAATATATCTGCTTCAACATCTGAACTCTGCAATTGGAAAGTACTAGTTATAAGCTCAAGACCAGCAATTCGACCAATAATTACCTTATAAAAGCAATCTGGGGGTTCATCTTCCCCAGTGCTACTGCCATGAAATCATCATCCTTGAATGAAAAGGTCACATCAGGTTTCCCTACATATGGCCCTAGCATACAAAATACCAATCGTTTAAAGTATTGAAAACATGCATAAATAAAAACAATATGAACTTATGGTCATCGCAATCTTTTTTAGATGCATTTGCATTCTTTGAAGTCTTTTTGTGGTGAATTTTCGTTCTTCTAGTTTTCTATTAAATTTGTTACTGTATTCTTTGAATGATACAAATAGGAATCCAGCAGTCTATGCCCAATTCGAAATCACAATTAAAGTCTACAATGTTGCTCAATTAATCACTTCTTAAAAGAGGAGGGGGGGGAGGGGGGTGGCGTGGGAAGAAAGTATGATTCAAACCTAACAAAAGGAACCATGGAGTAGAAGATTAAGTCTCACCCTTGGTAACCTCACCCTTCTTGAGATCAACAACATACACCTCCTCATCAACCCCAATTTTCTGAAACCATGAAAGGGGTCAAATCTAGGTAAGTAAATCTCAAAACTAATGTACCAAAATAAATTAATGCAAAAAGGCAGCATATTTACAGTGAAGAGAAAAGAAAGCATACCTAAATATTAATTTTTTTTGACAAATATCAAGAACCTTTATTAATAATTACCCAAACAGGATTACATCATCACAAATCAAGAGAGAAGGAAGAGAAGAACCAAATTTAGCTAAAGAGACAGCAAGAGAATTGGCCTCCCTATAGATGTGGCAAAAGGATATCGACAAAACAGAAGCAATATCCATAACTTGTGACCAAATCGGTACTAGCTTCCAAGGAAGCTGCAACTCCTTAATGACATTCAAAGAGTATCCCTCCACTAGCCAACAAATGCCCAAGTTTTTACTTTGCAGAATCTCGAGACCTTGTAGGAGGACAAGTAATTCAGCATTATTTGTTGTGGTTTCCCCTATTGGCCCTGCGAAACTAAAAAGGACATTTCCATAGCCATCCTGCCCAAACCCCCAACACCTGCAGGGCCTGGGTTCCCCAACGAAGTCTCCCAACACCTGCAGGGCCTGGGTTCCCCAACGAACTACCATCAAAGTTCATTTTCAAAGTCCCCTGTAGAGGGGGTCCAAAAGCTCACCGGCCTACTTTTCACCACTCCCACCATCATAAGATTTGGAAGGTTAGTGATAACATCGACCTTCAAAATGCCTCTCCCTTCTTTGGAAACGCCAAGAATAGACCATAAATAATGAAACATTTTGTTTAGAATTCTCTCAACAGTAAGGCAGACTCCATCAAAGGTATGTCTATTCCTTTCCTTTCAGATCTCCCAAGGAATTAAGCCATGCAGAATCTTCCAAATTACAGACCCAATCTTGGGTAAGTAGGGCATTGACAACTCCGAGATAATCCCTGCATACTCTTGGGGCATCGTGTGCTGAAAGCCTAAAAGCGAAAAGAAATGGCCCCATATCCTAGACACAAAGGAGCAATGAAGGATCAAATGCATTACAGATTCTGCATCCTCCTTACACAAGAAATGGCCCCATATCCTAGACGCAAAGGAGCAATGAAGGATCAAATGCGCTACAGACGGCTATAAGATGCAAGATTTAACTGAAAATAGTCCATCGAATTCTATATCCCAAATAAGATTATCTTCCATATTTGAAGGGATATAGACCTTATCCAGAATTTCCATAAGAAACCGAAATTGGTCAAAGACCTCCCCACTAATCCTAAATATTATGAACCAAAAACAGGAAATGATGAATCATTTTATCATAACATGCACAACTTCGCCAAACCCATATATATCAAATTCACGGAGAGGGGAAAAAACAAAGATAGCAATAAGATGAATATACTAATACGATAGAAGATGATCGTCTTCTAATTCCTCGTCATATCATCAAAACATGAAAAAGCAAGTAAATGATAAAAGGTCAAAACATAATAATAGAAGTAATATTAATAACCACGCAATGTGTTTTCGGTCAGTATAGTTTACGAAAACACGAGGCATAAACTGAAATTGAGAGAGAGACCTTTGGGGCAATGTTCATCTGGTAAACGAGACCGATCTTCTTAGTGAGCTGTTTACCTGCATCACTGGCTAAATGGAGCTTCATCTGTTCCATCAGAGCCGCGGATTTCAAGCTCGAGCTCCCCATCTTTACCCCTCTCTCTATCTGTCTCCCTCGAAATCAATATCAGAAGCCTACTCAACGTTTTACATTTAAAAGATATAAAAAGAAAGAGAGTAACTCCTCTCATCAATTGGATTGGATCCCGCAAACCAACAAATTATGGCGGTTAGAGAGGCTGGCGTCATGGGATCTGTTTCGCTCTTTATTTCTGGACAACTTGGCTCAACTCCCGAAATACAAAAGGAAAAGTTTTCTTTTTTTTTACCGCTGACTCACAAGCATCATTCGACTAATCGGGCCGGACGTGGGACGGGCCGAATAAACCGGAACCGGCCTCCGGCCCAACTATTTTTGGCCAGGTAGTATTTAAAAAAAAAAAAAGAAAAAAAAAAAATTAAATATATATATATATATATATGAGCAATGATCTAATGCAACGAAACTTCCAAAAAACCTGTGATATTTGTATGACCCAAAATGTTGCACACACGCTCTTCATCTCAATAATCAATCCCAGCAAAAAAAAATTTAATTTGGACCCTATATACCGTCAAAATGAGTCCCATTCGAAAACGAATCTAGACTACTCATCTTGTGAATTTATAGATCTTGGCCTTTATAAACTCAAAATCACTTTTTTTTTATTTTTAACATTGTTCATCTAATGACAATAAAACCATCCAAAAAAATTGGAAATGAAAAAATCCTTCTAAGACCTAGATCTAAGCATCTAACCAAAATGAATGGCCTATGTTAATTAGGCTAAAAAAATACTTTTTATTAGAATGAAAAGAGTTTATATTACAAAATTTGAATCAAACAAATGGCCATAACATGAAATCATTGCCCTATATATATATGGAAAAGATTAAATACGTGATGTCACGTATATGGGTAGAATGCGCCAACGGTTGAGATAAGCCATCGAAGCATCCACGGTCACTTCAAAACTCCCAAAAATCCCATTTTCCCTGCAACTTTCTCTACGAACTCTCTCTCTCTGTACCCCCTCCCTCTGCAACTTTCCCATTCCTTGCGCTCTGTCTCCCTTCTCTCTATAAACCTCGCGTCCCTCTCTCTCATCGCCCCCATTTTTCCATTTTCCCTGCAACTCCCAAAATCCCATTTTCCCATTTCCCCTGTGCCTATCTCACATTGCTGCCCTGTAAACCTCGCACCCCTCTCACTCATCGTACCTGTGGCGCTCTCCTGCTGCCCCCTCGATCTGCATAAGCAAGCCCCTCACGCGACTTTCAGGTAATAATTATCCATTTCTCAGATGCTTCACCATTTTACCATGGCCATTATACATTTTACTAATGGATGCCATTTTTCATTATAACGATACTCATGATGCATGCTATTTTACATTTTATTGATGTGTCATTCTACATTTTACTGATGCTTATGATGGATGTCATTTTACATTTTATTGATATCGCGATGCCATTTTACCATGGTTGCCCATAGATGAATCAATCCTTGAATGTCTTATATAAAGCACAAAATTGTTTTTTGAAATTTGTATCTCACAGATTTTGTGGTTACATTTGGGGGTTTCGGTTTTTCAGTGCTTCAATGTCTTACACAAAGCACAAAATGCTTTTTAGAAATTTGTATCTCATAGATTTTGTGGCCACATTTAGGGGTTTCGATTTTTCAGTGCTCCAATATCTTACACAGAGCACAAAAATTTCTTTAGAAATTTGTATGTCACAGATTTTACGTCCACATTTGAGGGTTTCGGTGTTTCAGTGCTTCAATATCTTACATAGAGCACATAAATTTCTTTAGACATTTGTATCTCACAAATTTGGTGGTCACATTTGGGTGGGTTTCGGTTTTTTAGTTCTTCAATGTCTTACACAGAGCACATAAATTTCTTTAGAAATTTGTATCTCACAGATTTTGTGGTCATATTTGGGGGTTTCGTTTTTTCAGCGCTTCAATGTCTTACACAGAGCACAGAAAGTTTTTTAGAAATTTGTATCTCACAGATTTTGAGGCCACATTTGGGGGTTTCGATTTTTCAATGGTTGAATGTCTTGCACATAGCAACTAAACAATTGTGGATGTCATTTACCATGCCATTTTACTTTTTACTGGTGCTTCTTATGGATGCCAATTTAACATGGTTTCTTATGGATGAGTGATGTCATTTTACTGATGCTTTCTTATGGACGAGCGATGTCATTTAAAATGGGTCTGTGTAACACAATCAGTCAGTCAACAATGAGTTTTTTATTTTTTGGATTGGATACTTTATTAGTTGATTATGATATACAAGAGAAATTTATTTCTATTGTTTCCTTTTTATGAAATTAGGATGCAGGTCCAGACCATCGAAGTACATAGCATGTCATCAGTTTCCACTAGTGCTGGAGGATATCAATGACGAACCTGTCCACGGTGCAATTTACAATGCAAATTAAGTACAAGGAGCTCTCAATCTAAACCTGAAAGAATGTACTATCGATGTACAAATTGTACTTTTTTTCAATGGTACGATGAATACTTGGAAGGGATGAATTACGACATCGCAATATACACCAGAACAATCAGTCACAAGAATCACAAGAGCGTACTATGGTCGAGCCAAAACCGATGGTTTTTCAACAACAAATTATTAATACTTTAGGGGGTATGCAACAGTTTGTAGTTTTCTTGTGTGTAGCGAATGCATTTATGTTTGTATTACCTTTATTGAAAAGTGTTTGATATGACTAAATAGTATGTAAGAAGTTTACTCCCATCAGATTTGAGTATGCAACCAGTTTCAACAATGACTGATATAAAGGTTATTTGATTTTTGAGTAGTTTTAAATTGTTGTGTATTTTGTTTCAATTTATTTATGCTTGACCATTGGTGCATGTTAGAAGCCGGTCAAGGTAAACCAAGACCCCTCCCACCCCCCCCCCCCTCCCTTTTCCCTTCCTCTCTCTTGCTCTCTCCAATTAGAAACGCAATGGTCATTGTGATAAAAAGTTGGGATGAATATCATAACAAAAAAATTTATCCCATAAACCGTGATTTTTGTAAAGTCCATATAACTGTGAAGGGGATGCACATCATAACAAAAAATTTCCCATGATCTATAATTGCAGAAACCATTAAAGTCCTTTCTATTAACATTATAAAACAAGCGATGCAGTCGTAAAAATCATTGTGGTGACTGTTTACAAGCAATTGGTAGCATATTTCAATGTGTGTAAGCACCATGCACCATTAGGCTCCATTCTGATGCATTGAACAAAACCATGAACCATATAAATCAAAATATTGGAACATTTAGTGAGTAAAGATTTCTATTGCATTGGAGAGGAATATAAACCATGTGTGTCAAATTTTGGAACGGCAAAGTTTATATGACTGGTCTCACATTGGACGCATGATGATAAAGATATGATTGTTTAGTGCTCAATAGTCAGGTTATGTTCTTTTTTTCTTTTTTTTACCTTTTCAAAGGATTTCAAATATGTCAATTATTTCAAGTGCAAAAGTTCTTCTTTTGCTATTTCTGTTTCTAAATTGTTTGATAAATTCGCTTTCCTACATTGCTCACTTATTTGAACCACTTACTGGGGACATATTAAATCGAGAGGAGCAAGACCATTGAACCACACATTTTCTGTCTTCGCATGGTATGTGATGGATGCAAGTCTATACTCGCTAATATGTGAATTAAACATCTGGAAAACACTGAACATATTCAATTTGCAGGAATTAAACCAAACCATACCATATCTTAATTAGATCGCATTGAGATCTATTGTGGATGATAGGTATAAACCATGGTTAATTACAAAGGACGTGTGTACAAGGTTTCTATGAAAAGTCCTAGATAAAAAACTTATCTATGAGACCGCAAACTTAAAGAAGATTGTTCCAAGAGACCATACTCTTCAAAGAAATTCCACTGAAGATCTTATATGAATCACTCAAAAGTCCACATTTTCCATAGAAATCAATCAACCCATTCTCCAATGTTTGCTACTAATGAAGGGTGTGCTACGCTATGCGTAGAATAACACAGTAATATATGTTATTCGTATCCAACACAATTTGTTTGAATATAAATTGAAGAAACTAAGTCATCAATGGCAAGTTCCTTGCATCTACATTCGAATCTGTGGATTCTCTTCTCGAATTCGGCACCTTTCTTCTCCCCAAAAGCTTCTTCTTGAGCTAAATTAACTAGACCACCTGCAATTATAGACCACCGGCTCCTTTCTTTTCAACTGCCTTGAACAGTTTATTTGGAGGAGTGTCCAGCCCATACCCTAATAAGAGAACAATCTGAAAAAGAAAATTAACTAAACATTATGCCTCAATGAAGTGAAAGTAACACATTGAAACTAATATATATGCGGACATGACAAGCATCATTGAATAAACAGATAAATGACCCATCCAAAAGCTTAGAATTAAGGATATGATGATAACCTTCTTGTACTTCTCAATAAGCCAAGGCAATTGATGATAACCTGTTGCGTTTCAAACTGCTCCAATATTATAAGTGATTGTTCATCAATGTAATAATTATTGTCATTAGTACAATATAAATGCACTTCGCTGAACACTAAGAGCATAACTTCCATTTTTCTTACCATGTATACACATTTCTGATAGGAAGTGCCTGCATTAAACATTCACCTATAATACAGTATGTAATTGGGCATATCTATCCACCCATCGAGGTCTAAATTAACATCATATAGAAAACAAAAATAGTGACAAACCTCCACTCTTATAAAATTGGGGGCTAAGCACTATACTTTTTCATAAGACTTACGAAGAGCCAAAGAATATAGTCTAAGTTCAAAGAGAAAATAAGATAACAGTGACAATAATAAAGAAATATCCGAAGGGAAGTTGAATAGAATTTTATAAATGTCCAAGCAACAGATCGTCACTTGAGACGTGTTATTCATCAAGTGAACTAACAAATTTCAATGATGATGCATCAAAGCAAAAAATTCTGTTCAATCATTGAAAACCAAGACCCCCAAAAAAACATGGAACATAAGCTACAATCAGAAGTTCTTTGCTTTTTTCAATTGGAAACAATCTACATTATTGAATGTGTGAACTCAATAATATTTTTATATTTGTTTAGCCCAGCATTTTTTGCTGGGGAGAGTCAGGTCGTAAACATGGATCAACAATATTAGGTCTCATAAATTCTTACAAACTACATGATCATTATCATAGTAAGTAACACATAAACAAGTCATCATCCAACTGATCCATTTTGTAAAAAAATTTATTTGGACATGATTCATTTTGTCAAGACATGATTCATACTTCAAACTTTAAATGAGCAAGACATGATTCATTTCGTAACAAAACTTGACAGATTGATTCATTTTGACAAATCAAGTTTGTCAAGGCTCATACTATAAAAAACCCCCAAACAAAATCCTGATTCATTTTATAAAATGGTTTTTAGCTCATAAAATTTTATAGACCATAAGCAAGCTTCAGTAATCCAAAAAACCCAAAATCGAAACCCCTAAATGTGGACACAAAATCTGTGAGATACAAATTTTTAAAGAAATTTATGTACTTGGTGTAAGACATTGAAGCACTGAAAAATCGAAACCCCAAAATGTGGCCACAAAATCTGTGAGATACAAATTTCTAAACAAATTTTTGTGCTCTGTGTAAGACATTCAAGCATTGATTCATCCATAGGCAACCATGGTAAAATGGCATCCATAAGCGACATCAGTAAATTGTAAAACGACATTCATCATAAGCATTAGTAAAATGTAGAATGGCACATCAGTAAAATGTAAAATGACATCCATCATAAGCATCATTAAAATGAAAAATGGCATCAATCAATAATATATATAATGGCCATGGTAAACTGGTGAAGCATCTGAGAAATAGATAGTTGTTACCTGAAAATCACGTGAGGGGCTTGCTTATGTAGATCGAGGGGGTAGCGGGAGAGCGGCACAGGTGCGATGAGAGAGAGGGGTACGAGGTTTACAGGGCAGCAGCATGAGAGAGGCGTAGGGCAAATAGGATTTTGGGAGTTGTAGGGATCATGGGAAAATGGGAAAATGGGGCGATGAGAGAGAGGGGCACGAGGTTTATAGAGAGAAGGGAGAGAGAGGCGCAAGGGATGGGAAAGTTGCAGAGGGAGGGGGCATATAGAGAGAGAGAGTTCGCAGGGAAAGTTGCAGGGAAAATAGGATTTTTGGGAGTTTTGAAGTGGACCATGGATGCTTCGATGACTTATCCCAACCGTTGGCGCATTCCACCCATATACGCGACATCACATATTGAATCTTTTCCCATATATATATATATATATATATATATATATATATATATATATATATAGTAGAGAGAGAGAGAGAGAGAGAGAGAGAGAGAGTAGTAGTAGTAGTACGTATATATACTACGTAAGTAAGTATACTACGTAACGTAGAACGACGTATACGTATACGTACTATAACTA
>NW_006497560.1:1602570-1627076 GCF_000471905.2 Amborella trichopoda | reverse complement strand
ACGGTGTATCATAGTATAATAGTACGACACTTTTAGAAAACCATGTTTGTGATAGTTGTATGACCTCAAATTTTGTACACACACTCTTTTTATCTCAATAATCAATCCCCAAAAAACAAAAGTTCAATTTGAACCCTAAATATGGTCAAAATGAGTCTCCTCCAAAAACTAATCTAGACTATTCATTTTGTGAATTTCAATATCATAGCCTTTATAAACTCAAAATCATTTTTTTATTTTTTAAAATTTTTCATCTAATGACATTAAAGCCATCCAAAAAAATTGGAAATGAAAAAAAATCCTTCTAAGGCCTAGATCTAAGCATCTCCCCAAAATGACCGGCCTATGTTAATTGGGCTAAAAAAATACTTTCTAGGTTGTGTTTTCAATTTTTTCTTTTTTTGTGATTGTTCACTAAAATGAAAAGAATGTATATTTAAAATTTTGGATAAAACAAATGGATGTAAGATGGTTTTCTAAGGTTGTTGCTTCATATTACTATACCACTTGTGGTTTAGACCCTTGAAATGCTCAACGATTTTAGACATTTAGATACCCTTATCCTATAGTATAGTAACTTTTTGTTTAGGGATATTTTAAGTCAAGGGTAAACTAGAAATTCTTAATAGAAACAAAATCATTTATTAACAATAGTGGATTATAATATCACCGATATGGCGTGTGACATCACTCACAATATGCATTAATTGTTTTTAACTACTAATAAAATGCCACTATTTCCTTATTAAAAATATCCATTTTACCTTTCTAGATGACAAAAAATGTCTATACTTGAAAATTTTGTATATAATTCAAAGGTATTTTAGTGTCATGAAAATGTTGAGCACTTTAAGGATCTACACCACAAGTAGTGTAGCCTAACAAAACCCTTATATAATATATATAATAGATAGCAGGAAGTGATCACGTGTATCTTAAAAGGGTGAAGTTTGTACAAGGTGCGGACCTTATACTATATAAGGTGCACCTCTTAAAATTTGCCGATATATGCACTTCCGGTGTTGAACACTTTAGGATGGCTTTGAAATCTATATTCAACTCTAATTATAAAAATTTAAATTGTCAAAAGAAGTACAAATCGAGTAGACCTACAAATTCTTGAAAATCTTAAAAATAAATTGTCAATGATGCCTTTGAAATTTATATTCAACTTTAATTATAGGAAAAAGTATATATAGAGCCTATGCTCTAAACAATCAAACTAGAGCCTACCTCAAAAATTTCACTTGAAGATGTATACCCAAATATCATCAAATTGATCATCTTGACCTCAAGAAACATGGATATGCAAAAAAATTGGATTTCAAGTTTTGGATATAGTGCATCTTGTAATGCATTTTTGGGCCGTCAATTTTCAAGATTTTAAAGTTTTCATTGATCTGCATGGTCAACACTATTTTTGAAGCTTTAAATTTTATAATTAAATATGAAAATATATTTTAAGGTTATCACAAAGATTTTCAGTATTGAAATTTCACGACACGATTTTAAGCTTTACTTTAATTGTTTAGAGCCTTAACTCTATGCAAACCCCACCCCTAATTATAAAAATTTTCAAATAAAGTACAAATCGAGTAAACCAAGTGACACTTGAAAATCTTAAAAATAGATTATGCAGATAACTTATTACAAGGTACATTATTTTTAAGATTTGAAATTCTTTTTTTTTTCTTTATGACATATAGGTTAATATGATCCATTGGAAGTTTTTACCACTAGAATACTCTTGTTACTGGATTTTTGTAATGCACCTCACTTCTATAATATAAATTGCACCCGTATGTATACATTTTTTCCCGTGTATAATGTTTCTTTCCACCCGTTTTCACGTTAAGGGCCTATTTGGGTACATCGACATTAAGAAATGGATTCCTAATATCTTGGATATTGTCAAAATCTTGTTTGGATGGTTTAATGACTAGGATAATTAAAATCAGGAAAATCAAATTCATAGATATAAGACCCATTTTTCCATGATTTCATTTCCACACCAAAACCTGTTTTTTTGTATTTCCAAGGGCCATGGATTTCACTCATTGCTTCCCTTGACCCGAAACATAGGGAGCATTTGGTAGGTATGAAAATTTTAGAGATAAAAAGTACCTAAATTTTTTAAAGAGATAAACTATCTCAAAATTTTTAGAGAGAAAAACTATCTCAAAGTTTAACTTTTAGACAGAGAAAGTATGTTCAAATTTTAGAGAGAAAGTACGTTAAAATTTTAAAGAGAGAATGTACTTTCTCTCTCTAAAATTTTAGAGAGATGAACTATCTCAAAATTTTAGACAAAAAAACTTTCAAATTTTAACTTTTAGAGAGAGAAAATATGTTAAAATTTTAGAGAGAGAAAGTACAAAAAACTTTTAGAGAGATAAACCATCTCAAACTTTTAGAGAGAAAAACTATATCAAATTTTAAGTTTTAGAGAGAAACTATCATATTTTAGAGAGAGAGTATTCAAATTTTTAGAGAGAAAAACTATCTCAATTTTTTAAAGAGAGAAACAACTCATAGTTTAATTTTTAGAGAGAAACAATATCATATTTTAATTTTTAGAGAGAGAAACTATATCAAATTTTAGAGAAAGTACCTAAAAAGAATATGAAGTTTTAGAGAGAGAAAATATTCTTAAAATTTTAGCAAAATAATATATTCTTAAACTTTTAGAGAGAAACTATTATAAATTTCAGAAAGAGAAATGGCCAAAACATTTAGAGAGAGAACCTATCCCAAATTTTAATTTAGAAAGAAAAAATATATTAAAATTTTGGAAATAGAAATTATATCAAATTTTAGATAGAGAAACTACCTAAAACATTTGAGAGAAAAACTATCTCAAAAATTTTGGAGAGAGAAACTATCCCAAAATTTATGTTTTAAAGAGAAAAAGTATATTAAAATTTTTGAGAGATAAACTATATCAAATTTTAAATAGAGAAAGTACATGAAATTTTTAGAGCGAGAAACTCTCCACAAAAATAAGAAAGAGAAACTATCCCAAAATTTAAGTTTTAGAGAGAGAAAGTTTCTCAAATTTTAAACTTTAGAGAGAAAGTATATCAAAGTTTAGAGAGACACTATATTAAATTTTAAAGAGAAACTATTTCAAAATTGTAGAGAAAGATTAGAGTGAGCATCTTAAAATTTAAGAGAGAGTAACTACGTCAAATTTTAAAGAGAGAAAGTACATAAATTTTTTTAGAAAAAAGAACTATCGCAAAAATTTTAGAGAGAAATTATTTCAAAATTTAACTTTTAGAAAGAGAAAGTATCTTAAAATTTACGAGAAAAACTATACCATATTTTAGAGAGAGAAACTAAAAAAATGTTTAGAGAGAAACTATTTCAAAATTATTGAAGAGGGGAACTATCTCAAGTTTTAAGTTTTAGAGAGAGTATCTTAAAATTTTACAAAGAAAAACTATATTAAATTTTAGAGAGTAAAACACCAAAAATTTTAGAGAGAGAAATTATCTCAATTTTTAAATAGACAAATTTTAAATTTTAGATAGAAAGTATATTAAATTTTAGAAAAACAAACTATATCAAATTTTAGATAGAGAAACTACCTCAAAATTTTTATAGATACACTATCCCAAATTTTGAATTTTAGAAAGAGAAAGCATATAAAAATTTTAGAGAGAGAAATTGTATCAAGT
Organism: Amborella trichopoda; assembly: GCF_000471905.2. The sequence continues at coordinate 1,623,396 of NW_006497560.1, read as the reverse complement.
TTTGGTACCAAACAATGGACATAGAAGTGATTACAAAAAATCCATGAATTTTGTAAAATTTATCCAAACAAAAGATTTGAGGAATCCATGACAAAAATCCTTCATATTAAAAATCCATAGATTTCCTTGGATTTCTAATATCTAAGATTTCAAATTTCTTCCTATCCAAACAGGCCCTAAGATTTTACCCTCTCTCCTGCACCCTTCAAAAGCCAATGCTCAAAACGTATTACAGTGACCGTTGTTTTAAAAATTACTTTATAACCCTTTCTTTCTCCCCCACACCTTTCTGTAACCACAACGTGGTATTCAGGCATCCTTGACCTCCTGAATCCAATGGCAACGTCTACAGTCATCCCAAACTCACTCACAGTCTCTTGAATAATTCCGGATAGTTTCATGTTCGTCACGGCAAATCCGCCTACATAATAACAATGACAAGGTTATTGTTCTCAAATTTTGAGAGAGGCACTCAAAACCCCATTTTCTGATCCCTGATAGCTGTTTGAATTTCCAGAAAGCTTAGAACTCACAGGAAGGTGAACCATGCTGATCAATCAATACGGAAGAAAAAAATAACAGAAAATAGCAAACAATGCTAACAACACAGTTGCCTCCTAAATGCTTGATGGGTGGCCTTATTATAACACCGCATTCATAATGCATATATTGCCCATTTGATAAACCAATTGACTTCCTCAGATATCGACTGTACACTCTAAAAGGGGGAATATAGACAATGAAACTACTAAGATGCTCTCTTACGGAATAAGCTTTAAAGACTTTTCACTTGGTTAGTAGGCTTTTAAGATTTTTCACTTGTTAAAATGGACAATCCACAAGTTAAATATGCATATGATCCCTCCACAACTATAATTGACTTTAGTAGGCAAATTTCCATGTCACAACATGCCCATCTAATAAGTACTATCAGAGTACACATTCTTAATATAACTTTGTTGAGATATACATATCCACCCAAGCCCCTTCATACATAGATGATGCTGCCTATATACATCATCCTTTCGTCTTTCTAGGAACATACTTGAGACCTCAACATAAATATCTATAGATCCTCCAAGTAGGTAATTTTCAGATTTGGAAGTCCCATCATGGACAGTTAAATAATCAGAAGTTAGAAGCTAATCCTCGGATGATGGATAAAACAAACACAAATTATACGACTAATACTATCCCATAGTTTTCTTCAATAGGCGTAGTTTGTTCTTCTCATCATCCTGACAAATTCATCTGTATCAACTTCCCCATCGCCTGCAAAGATCACGTGCAAACAGATCAATGTAAGCCATAAATTGAGGACTCTAATGCCATCAACAGCTTACAGTTGCTTACCATTTCGGTCAGCCTCTTCAATCATCTCTTGAATCTCAGCAACGGTGAACTTCTCACCCAACTCCTTTGCACACCGTTGAATGTCCAGCACAGATATCTTGCCCTGAACCAACGTCCAAAAGTTAAAGAAATTCTAGAAAACAAAAGAAAATGTAAGAAAGAGCATAGTCACAATATTACATTCTTATCTTGATCAATGATGCTGAAAGCCTTCATGAGCTCTTCCTTGGTGTCCCTCTCTCCCATTTTAGCTGTCATCATGTGCACGAATTCATCAAAGTCAATAGCACCACTCCCATCTTTGTCAACATCTGCAATCATCTGCTTGATTTGCTGCAATAACATTATCATATTAGCATGTGATTTGGTTCCTGAGAAAATATTAAACAAGACCTGATTACAGAATTGGAAGTGAAGGCAGAGTTAATTGATGTTTGGGTTAAGACTGTCGAGACTCAAAAACCAACTTGAAACAAGGGAACGTTATTTGTCAATTTGATAAGGGGATGAATTTTCAGAAAAATAAAACACAAACTATTGGGAGACGAACACTTTTCCCCTGAGTAGAGCATTGCCACATGTTTCTCTCTCTTCTATTCTTTATTTGGGTTTTGGTTGCCTCCTGCTCTCCTAGAAACTGCCAACACGTAGGTCTGGGCTAGGCCAGGCCTGAATATTTATAGCTAGGATGGGGCCCAAGTTTTTTAAACCATGCCAGGCCCAAACCCTGCCTATGGTTCAAATAGGGTTGTCTGAGCAGGGACTGAATCGGCCTTTGCTCAGGCCCGGCCTTGGCCTGGTTAGGGCCAGCCCTAAGACTCAAAGAAAATAAAAAAGGACATGGCCTGTTGTGGCCCTGGCCCAGGGCTCCAGCCAGGCCCTCATGCTGTGGTGGCCTGGCCCTAGACCGGCCGTTAGGCCACATTAAATGTGTCCTTGTCTCTAGTTTTTCAGGGCCAACTCTAATTAGCAGTCTTACTCCCTCCCTCCTGCTAAATATTTAGGTTTGCTTTGTCTATACATTTCCTAGATTTGGTTTACATCTCATTCAACCAGAGTTTCTAGGGATATTGTGGTTTTGAACTGCTTGCTAAATTGCAATGATTGCAACAATGCAATTAGGGATTACCAACGTGTTCCAAAGGAATGAATCCACACAATACTGCTCCCATCATTAAAAGGACAATCCTCAAGTCTCTGGTTTCTAGTTGAAGTAATAGTGAAATGTAAAGAAAGTCGGCCCTTCAAGAGTCTTTACTACCCATTGTTTAACCAAATCTTAAAAAGTTACAACAGTACCCACTAGAGCTCCCAATATGTGGATAGCCTATTTTTTGTAACAAGTACAAACTTTTACTTTTAGTACAAAATCAACATTTTCAAAAAACAGCACGTATCATGATCAACACACCAAAGGCTTTTCTAAATCTCAGAACTTATCAATAACATGTCGAAGCACTGGATATGTGGATCCTCAACTTCTTTTCTTTAAGAGTACTTATCTAATTCAGCATCCTAAGTTAGATACAGGAAACTAGGTTTCCATGTTAGAGTTGGAGGGTTTAGAAGCAGGGGATCATAGGTAGCAAGAAGTTCCCTAGTTTGGAAGTGTCAAAGGAGTGCTCTTACAATAAATATATATATTAAAAAAAAAAAAATACACACTTTTTATAAATTGCATTAGATAGTACATATTTTAGGAGCATGGTTATTTTACTGAATTAAGTAAATTTTAAGACTCATATTTATCTAGTCAAGTCTTATCATATAGAAGTCCTGCACAAACCACTATAATTTAAAAAGGGATCTAAACCATAGATCAAGAATAAATATAAAGAGATAAAGAGATAGCGAGAGGTCAGAGATATGAATTGTCATCCAAATTTCCTAAACGTCAACACACCATCCTGTCTTTAATGCAAGTATGATACCATTGCATTCATCGTTTTCGTTTTTGATGGATCAATAGTTAAGCAGCTTTTCCCTTGAAAAGAAAAATATTTTTATTATGTACATGGATTTGCATCATTATTTGTTTCTTTCTTCGACTGACATGCATTTAAGATTTTCTTTATGTGATAGATGTGAATAAAAAGCATATTTTTTCCCTTATATACAAATATGATTTTGCAACATAATTTTTTTATTTTTTATTGATGCGCATTTAAGACTTGTTACTTTTTAAAAGATATATCTAACATGAGTGTCAGTAATATTGATCAATCCCTGAGGGATTGAGATCATGTTCTCCATATGGGAGTGGTATCTACCTATGATCCCCCTCAGGGCAAATGGGATCCCAAGGATCACCACAAAGTTGGGCAATCCTAGTAACCGCCAAAGAACCTGAATTTCAGCAATGTTGCACTTTGTTGCAACATTTTCCTGTTAGGGTATCACTCTCTCTTTAAAATGAGGATGTCACGATTTTCCTATTAGGGTATCACTCTCTCTTTAAAATGATGATGTCACGGACCCTTTAACACCCCATTCATTTTCTGGTTCATATCCCACTCCTAAATACGAGCATTCACATGCTTCTGATCATCTTCCCCCACCTGCCCCCACTACTCTGAGAATCCACACTATTGAGAAAATTTGGAAAACCAAAGTAGTACTTGATACATAACTCCCACGACTGGTAGTCTTTTATGCAAGGATGATACCATTGCATTCATAATTTTCTTTTTTGATTGATCAATAGTTAAGCAGCTTTTCCCCCTGAAAATAAAAACATTTTATTATGTACATGGAGTATTTCAAAAAGCGTTAGGAGGGTCCTAGGCAGCCTGGGGGGTCCAGGCTGCCTGGTGCCCAAGTGGGCGCCCAAAACCTGGGGGGCTCAGTAGAAAGAAAAATGTCTCTATAGTCTCTAACAGTATAAGTATAACTGTACAAAACATAAGAATTAGGGATTTAGGGCACATCAAAATTCAAAAGTATACCGCACAACACATATGAGCACACACTTCATAAGACCTTAACCATAAGTCCATATCCAATTATGAATTATCCATAGTCTATTTGATAGCCCACACTCCACAATCCACATTCCACGCATAGTTAAAACTTAAAATTTACCAACAAAATTACCAAGGTTACCAAATACCAAACCAGTGGAACCACAAATCCACTATCCACAATTACATTACATAACCAAGAAGAGGAAAACAAAAATGAAAGAAATACTTGAAGACTTAAAAGAATCATCGATCATCATTCATCATTCATCATCAGAAAAAGTAGGGTCAGCTGCATTTGTATCATATGCATCGGAGTCGATGCAATCATCATCGTCATCGTCTCCCTCCTTGACATAATAGTCGTCCTCCTCTATCTCTTATGAATCTGCCTCTGCTTCCGCCTCTTCCTCCACCTTCGTCCTCTAGGAAGAAGATCTAGTGGCCCTAGGAGGGTTAACTGATGTCCCTGAGGCATCCATGATCATATCCCATGTCAATCCTTCATGCGCCTCAACCTAATCATCGTCAACCAATCACTCCATAGCATTGTTCATATTTTTTGATCTGATGGGGTCTCTCTATCTCTCTTAGAAAACCTAGCTTTCAAGAATCGATTATACTTGACATAGACTAGATTATTGAGCCTATTTGATTCAAGCTTGTTCCTTTTCTTTGTATTAATCTAACAAAATCAAATGAAACTAATTAATATAAATAATTAAATATATAATAGTAATACTACAAAACTAATAATTACTAAAGTACTAAATTACTAATACAAATTACCCATTCAAAAGTACTCCACTTCCGCTCACAACTGGACGAGGCAGTGGTTAGGTTTAAGATTCGAATGGCCAACTTTTGTAAATTTGGAGCGCTACACCCATGTTGGCTCCACTAATTGGTTGCAATGATATAGAATAGATTCATAAATAAATAATAGAATTATAGAAATGAAACTTCAAACTTGATACTTGAACTTGATGAACTTAAAAATATTATTACCTGGATCAATTTTGATCCTTTGCTTCATCACCATTGGACTCCCAAAAAATTTAATGCGTACTTGTAATTTATTAGCTCATCGGCACATTTAATATCTTGGATATCTAGATCAAGGACTAGCACATCTACACACTTATTAAATCCAGTCATAATTGGGTCATTTGTGCGTATATCTCTATCAATATAAAAAAAAGTTAGGTTCAAATAATAACCCGCTGCATGCAATGGATGTAGCTGCCTATCCCACTTCTCATTAATAATCTCCCAAACAGGCTTATAGCGGCTCTCATCATCATCTGAATTTTGGGTTATCTCTCTCTTGCATCTCTTTATAACCTCAGCCCATAAAAGCCTTGTCATTATCAACCATGCAAAGGACTTTGACAAGAGGAAAAAATACCTTAAGAGCACACTTCACGCCTCGCCAAAAATCCTTAGAAAGGATAATATCTATCACCTTCTGCCTCAACCAAGGTTTCAAAAAACGCTAGGCAGTCTGCTTGGCGCCTACTGCCTAGGCGGGCGCCCAGAACCTCAAGCTCCCTGTGATGTAAATCCTTAGCACCAATTTAGAGATTGAGGGTTTCTTTTTTTTTTCACTTTGGGGGTTCAAAAATCAACCCCATAACATTTTTATACAAACTTGGGGGTCAAAATGACCCCCTTTGCCCTTTTGGGCGAATTTAAAAATCGAAAAACGCCTTACGGCCTTGGGCGCTCCCCTAGAACTGGGCGCTAAGCGCCCGCCTATCCTGCCAGAGCACCCGCCCAGGTACAACCGCCCGTGTAGGCATGCGGTTTTTTGGTTCAAGCTGCCTAGGCGGGCGCCTAAGCGCCGAGTAGATCGCTTTTTGAAACCTTGGCCTCAATTGGACTCTCCTCGAATGTATGCCATCGAAGCATAAGTACCAGGTCGCAAATCTCATGACCTCAGGCCTCACAATCTCTTTCTTCATTATAAATCTACGCATCATGTTGAGGGTGAAAGTGTGGCTATAAATAAAATTCGTAACTGACTTTGCCTTCTTCACTACACCTAAAATTTCACTTAAACTGCCAAGAGCCTCAAGCATGAAGTCTATTCAATGTGCTGCACATGGTGTCCAAAAGATTCTAAGGTAAGCTATGCGCAACAAATTAGCAGCAATGTTTGTGACAACCTATATAACAAGCTGCTCCCCAACCTCCTTGATTCCCCTCTCTATAACTTGGAGTATGTAAGGCATAATGGCTATGTTCAGCAGCATCAATAGACCTAAAAAAGGGAAAAGGGTCCCTAAAGGACAATTCACCAACAAATTCATCTGCCTTCTTCTCTTCCTATCACTCCAAACATCAGTCATAATAGAAACTCCATACTGAGCCCATGCATCTTTCTGAACTGCAACAACATCCTTTGTGACACTCACCACTTTTTTCAAAAGAGGCTCTGAAAGCTCATATAGGGTTGGGGGTTCATCCCATGACCAAATTGGCCAATTGCCTCTACCAAAGCATAGAAGCTGCTTAGACGAGCAGTATTGAAACGAATGCTCGCCTCATAAAACCATGTAGCACATAAAAAGCAGTTATATCTCTCTCTTCCTTCTTGATTCTATTTTCAATGGTGGTTAGTTTCTTTGTTTTGTCTCCTGCAACCTCTGGGTCAGGCCGGGGCAAAAAGTAATCCATAGGACCTCTAACCCGAGGCTTCTTAGGCCCCAAACTCTCAAAAGCAATTACAACTCCCTTTCCCTTCCCCCTAATAATGGATTGTTGTTGTTCTACCTCTTAACATCCCTTCCCGTCCCCATCACTGTCATCATCATCAAAACTGAGAACCCCAGACTTAATCTCTGCTATGGATGCATATTTTTCATCTTTTTTCATTATTACAAGACTCAAAAAATTGTTTATCTCATCTTTAACAGCATCAATAGCTTTTTTACATGGGGGCAAAATCACCCTTGATATCGGTAAGATATTTCTTGAACCAGTTTATATTTATATCCCCTTTTGTATCCTTTTCACAAAACTTGCATCTTACGCAATTTTTATCTAAAGGATTTGCCTTGTAGTCATATTTCCAACCCTGATCACCACATCGATTAGATCCTGAACAACGCATCCCAAAAAAATACAACTTATACAATCAATAAAAAAAAAATCACTAACTTTGATTGCTCGAACTCCACCTCTAAGATGTTCCTAAGGTCTCAAAATCTTCTAAAAAACCCTCCACTGGATTTATAAAACATCCAAAATTAAATGTAATATCAAAGGATAATGTTTAGATCAATTTCTTCTAACTTTGAGAAACCCTTCGATCCTATGGAAATCACAAAAAACTAGTTTTTTGGGGTTTTTCTCTCTCTAAAATAGGCTCTAATGGGTTTTAGGTTTCAAATGAACCTAAAACCCACAATTTTGCCCTTTTAGTATTAAAAAAAGGATAAACAATGCCCTCAACAAGTGGCTTTTCCGCCTCTAGGCAAGGCACAAGCCTTGAGCAGCCGCCCAAGGCTGGGCGCCCACCTAGTTGGGTTCCTGGGCGCTTAGGGATTTCCGCCTTTTTTTGCCACCTAGGCCAGGGCAATGCACTCAAGCCTTCTGGACCGCCTAGGCGACCGCCCAAGCGCTGGGCAGTCTGCTTTTTAAATCACTGTGTACATGGATTTGCTTCATTATTTATTTCTTTTTTCGACGGACATGCATTTAAACATCAGTTGATGTACAACCAATCGAGATTGTAAGAGAAATTTGCAATAGAACCACTGAAAAATAAAGTTTTAGAGGTGTATTTCTAGAGAGAATCGCATGTGGCAGGTATGAATATCACGAGTTTTATACACAGCAAATTAATTCAAAGAATCATGTACTCTTTGGACAAGGCTAAGAGATGATTGTGGTAAAGCATATGTTGAGGATACAGTGACCACAGAAGGGTGTAAACCAAAGTCAATGCAAACTTTGCAGATAACTGCTCATCTAGAAAAGACCAATCACAGATATACTCCATGTGTGTAAACTGGTGATTAGTCAACTTATCCATCTTCCTTGAAGCTACTACTTCATGATGAATTCATAAGAATAATACCACTCGAGCAACACACATGAGATGAGAATACATGAATGTATGTGAATACAGGGAGCATTCAATGTAAGACAACATCTAATGCCAAATGGCAGGTCAATACATGGTGCTCAATAATCAACAGCACTTCCCATAGAGGCTTAAGTGTTGTTTCCGGGTATAGCAAGAAACGTTCATTCGTGGAGTTTTCATCTTGTGAAGCAAAGCACAGGGCATAAGCAATGGTAGATCAGGAAATGTATTTTAAATCAAACTAGTTTTGACTTACTTGGAACCAGGAATATGAATACTCAGATCTGCAGTGAAATAATGATCTCCTAATTAATGAATACAGCGATCAACTCTAGTACCAATGTTTAAGAATGCGGAAGGCACCACCCAGGCAGCCACGATTTAAGAACGCAGAACGTGCCGCCTTGGCAGATACCTTATGATTGAAATGCCCCAAAGACAAGGGGAGGATTTTAGTGATGATGTTAGAAAACCTTACTCCCAAAACCATGAATGCTCGTAATATGCATTGATTCTGAAATTCTAAATTTTAGGGGAGGGGGAATAGATGTAATTTTCAGACTCTTTGGAAATATTGTTTGAATTTTAATGAGATTCTCTCACCCGTGGTTCTCTCCTATCTAAGACAGGTTCTAAATTTGGGCACACATCATAGATAAGTTCGACAGAAAGTTTGCCACATGGAAGGGCCACTTTCTGTCCCCGGCAGGCAGAGCTACCTTAATCAAGGCTACCCTTTCTAATGCACCTGTGTACCAGATGTCTCTCTTCCATATGCCCGTGTCCATTAGTTCTCGCCTCGAACAGTATGCGAAATTTCTTGAGGGCAGGTGACAACATCAGCCATAGGTTTCACTTGATCTCCTAGGACAAAATTTGCCAACCTCGTCATCGAGGATGTCTAGGGATCTGAAGCATCAGAAAAACTAATCTTGTTATACTGGGTAAGTGGTGGTGGCGCTTCGCCACTCAAAAGGGCCATCTATGGAAGCAAGTCATTATCCACAAATATCACCTAGACCAAGATTTCTGGCTACTGGAATGTCGGCCTAATGGCAGAGCCTCAGGTATGTGGAAGGCCCTTCTCAGTGTCCTCAAACTCTTCAAAGGCAATATTAGATTCCATCCTAGGAGGGGATCTAGAATTAGATTTTGGCAAGAACCTTGGCTTAATCAAACCCCTTTCAAAGTTCTCTATCCAGCCCTATTCCTACTAGCTCTCCATTGACAAGCTTCATTTGAAGAACATTTCCCCTTACAAAATTTGGTTAGACCACTTCCCCTTACAAAATTCTGTTAGAACTTGAAGCCCCAACCTTCATAGACCACCCTCAGACCTCGAATTCCAGGAATTCCTAGACCTCTCCCCAGTCCTTACTTCCCTTTTCATTTCTCCCTTTGGCGAAGACAAGATAATTTGGTGCCCTTCCCCCTCAGGGACATTCTCAGTTGCCTCTTTTTACTAAAAACTAACTGAACCACCAACCTTCCCCCACGCTCCTTTCTCCATCGTGGCTAAAGCGTGGACCTCCTTCACTCCCCCCAAGATCCAACTATTTAACTGGATTGCACTTTCACTGAGAACATTAAAAGATGATCAACTACAAAAGAGAGGCATGTCATTACCCAATCACTGTGTCATGTGCCAAGAAGCTGAGGAAACAAACCCTCATCTTTTCATACACTGCCCTTTAGCTCATTCCTTGTGGGGAGCCTTACTTCAACTATTCCAATCGGGTGACTCTTAGTAACATACCCCTCCTCTTCTCCTCCCTTCACCCCTATCCCTAGGACTCTTCAAGCATCCTACTATGGAAGCAATGTTCTCAAAACCGGCCGGTTAGAACCGGAACCAGCCGGGTAGATCGCTACCGGCGGGGTGGCGACTCCGGTTAAGGCCGGTTGTGGTGGTCTACTTGTAAGATGGTAAGCTCAAAAAAAAATGGGTACAAAAACGGGTCGGCTAGCCCTTGAACCGGTGGTTCTTTTGCAAAAATGACGGGCTTTGATTCATTATTGAAGCCTTAAACGTTTCCATATTTCAATTTATCCAAAACGATGAAGATTGGAGGTTTTTTTGGGCCGGAAGTGCTGCTGCTCGAATAACTGTTTTTTATCCAAAAAAATTGATTTATGATCGATCAATTGATCGTTTTTTATCAAATTGATCAGTGCATTTTGAACATCAAGGTTTCATCTATCAAATAAACTAGGTATGTTGATTTATTATTGATTAAATATTTTTATATCGATTTTTTTTTGCCGCGTTTTTTTCTTGAAATTTTTGTGAAGTGAAAAATCCGCCATTTTGTGAAGAACAATCTCAATTGATCTTCATGAAATTTGGGGCATTTGAATTGTAATGGAAGTATCTATCATATCCCCATGTCAATTTGTTCAAAAAAGGGAAGATTGGGGGTTGATTTGGACTCTAAATTTTGTGTTCTTGATGGTTTTGGCTCGATTTTAGGGTTTCTTAAAAAAAAATTGTTTTTCAATCAAATTACGCTTTTTTAATGTTATATATTTTTGGTGAGCTTGTTGGATTTTTTTTATAAAAATATGTTTTTTGTGATGAATATGAGATAAAAATATATATATTCTTTCTTTTCAATGTTATCTATTTTTGGTGAGCTTGTTGGAATGTTTTTAATGTTATATAGTTTTTCATAAAAATATGTTTTTCATATTAAAGTTGCAATCTTGTATAATTCTTTTTTTCATCTTAATTCTACACTTTAAGTTGCATGTCTACGAAAGGCACAAATTCTGGGGAAAAATAGGTTCATTTTTTTATTCACTTCAAAACAGGTTAGTTCCCCATTTAAATAGCACAAACCATGGAAGGTTTGCATTTTGCAGAGAAAGTTGGGGCTCACATTGCTTGGTTTTCAAGTCATAAGTACACATAGAGGTAGGTTTGTTTGTTTCGCTCTTATCATTTTCATCTCACAGTTGTTCTTGAATATCTTTGTTGTCGAGGTAATTATTTTCTGGTTATGAAGGCTATTTATTGATACATGGTCATGATAATTTAGGGGAATGATTTATCAATGGCCAACTTTGCTTTTCTTTTTCATGGATGATTAGTAGTGCTTCACTATTTTCTCTTACTAATTTTTTGTTTTTTTGTTCATATAATGATGTTGTTTTGCTCCTTAATTCTCATCGATTCAAGGTCTGCTCCTCATTCCTATAATCGTGGATCATTTTTTTACGCCTCAAGTATAAATTGTCTTGCATATCTCCATAGTATTCAAATACTAATTTATATAAAAAGTTGTTTCAAATTTGTTTTTGTAAGATAAATGCATGTAATATGATAGTATACACTTAATCTAAGTTTTTCAATTTTTTTTTAAAAAAAAGGTTTGGGGATTTTGACCCATTTAAAAAAAAAAAAAAAAAATCTACTCTACCGGTTAGTCCAGTTCCGGTTCAAACCGCTCCCAGCCCCATGTCTGGTTAACCGTTTCGGTTCTATTTTGCAAACCTTGTGTGGAAGGCTTCCATGACAGCCCTCATTTGGGAGATTTGGATAGAATGTAACAATTGTATCTTTCGCAGACAGTACTCCACCATTGCTAGGTCTAAGAATGGGTCGGATTGGGTCCAAAACCATCGAGATACAGATCCAAATATGAAAAGTATACATGAGACCCGGATTAGGATCCGGACCCGGTCTTGTAACAAAAAAATACTATATAACATATATGTATATACATAAAATACTATACAATATTTGAATAACTGGGTCGCATCACGATCGGATCCACCTGTATCCAGATCCGATTCGAATTACTATTTGGATCCAAATCCGACCCTTCAAATCCAAATCTTGGATCCATATCCGGATCCGGATAGGGTCCGAAATTTGGTTTTCAGATCCAAACTGGGTAAATTCTCAGCCCTAACCACTGCTGCCTTGTTTGACAAGATCAAAGTTGCAGTGACCTTTTGGGCGACTAATCACAAGCGGTTTCCCCCTTCGGCATTCTACTTGCACCGGATGACCTCCTCTTATACTCCACCATAGCACTCCGTGAACCTCGTTGTAGTTGCCTCCCGAGCCCAGCCATGTAAAACTCAACTTCGATGGTTGCTCATTAGGCAACCCAGGGACCTTAGGTATCGGTCTTTTTAGAGACAATGAAGGGTCAACCTTGGCTTCCTTCTCAAAGTTCAAAGGTTCACTCAGATTCCCAAACTACAAAAGCTACAGCTTTGCTTGAGGGCCTCAAACTGTTCAACAATTCTTGGGGCCAATCACTACCAGTTGAAGGGGACTCCAACAATGTCATTTCTTGGGTTTCTAGTTCGGCCACCTGCCCCTGTCCCCTGATTCACATTTTTAACAAAATATCTCATGTGAGCAGAGAACTCATGATTACCTGAAGACATATATACCGTGAGAGCAACTCCATAGCAGACTCTTTCGCCAAGGTGGGTGCAACAAACGCTACAGGCTGAGCATTTTTTGCAAATTCAACCAAATAGCCTGAAGGGGTTCCCCTTCCCTTTCCTTCTGTTTTTTCCTTCTTTTCTTTACCCTCTCTCCAGGGGTTTTTGTACAAAGCTCCCTCTCAGAGGGTAACCTTTTTTTGCTGTATATAATCCCTGGTTCTCCCAGGTGGTCCAATTTTGTACCTTCTACTCTATCAATACAACAGTTAACTTACTCAAAAAAAAATCAAAACTTTGGGAGTAGGGTTTTCTAACATTGGCATTGTAATGATGTACTGTAAATATATTTTGTTAGATGAAAAGAGAGAATGTTATGGGGGAGAAGAGAGAGAGGGAAAAGGTGGGGAGAGAGAGAGACAGGGGCAAGAAGAAGCAAGAGCCAAGGTGAATCACTGGCTAGCCGGCCACCTAGGCGGGCACCTCGAGGCCCCCCTGCCGAAGGGCCCACCTAGTCTTAGGTGAGAGGGCTGGAACCTTGGCCCACCTCAAGGCAAAACACAGAAATACAGCGTTGTTCAATCTGTAAGGAACTCACAATGAGGGTCGAGATGGTACCAACCAACAAATAGAGGTAAATGAAGGGTCTCTTTGCAAATCAAGGAAGCATGCTCATGGCTTTACTCGATATGGTAGAGAAATGAAAAGCACTGAAGGAGAGTATTTGTGATGTTGACTCCAAGTGTTGCACATTAATTTTTGCAATAATATGACAGCCAGATGAAACTCATCTAAGACGACATGCCAAGGCCTGTATATAAGAGAAATCAGAATATTGCATTAAGGGGGTCAAAAAGCCATAGCCATTGCAGACATTACGGCAAGTGATACAGCTCATAAAATGGACTACAGAAGACATTAAGGCAAGTGAATCAAACTCAAAGGCAAATGGCTTCCATTAATTGAGATTCAAATAAGGTAAGACCAGACGCTCAAAGAAGTCCCTCATACAAGCCAGATGCCGCAAACCCTAAAAAGAGTAGCTTCAGGCAGAAGTCACAGAAAAGACTCACTAGAGATCATGGGACTCGGAAGAAAAGGCTCTCTCCAAATGTAAAGTACGTCCTGTGGTGACTAAGTGTTGTTCCAATGTGTAGCAAGAAACACTTATTTATGGAGTTTTCTTGTATAGAAACAAAGCACATGGCATTCGTAATGGTAGATCAGATAATGTACTTTAAAACAAGCCAGTTGGGACTTGAACATGGAATATGGAGTATACTGTAATATCAAGGTATTGATGTCCTATTAATGAACACAGCAATCATATTTAGGACAAACATAGAAATGCAACATTATTGAAACTGTGAGAAGGGCTCATAGTGAGGGTGGAGGTGGTACCAATCAACAAATAGAGGTAAATCACAAATCAAAGAAGCATGCTTAAGGCTTTACTTGATGCTGTAGAGAAAATGAAAACCACTGAAGGAGAGTAGCGTGTGATGTTTTCTACGAGTCTTGCAAAGCAATTCTGTCTAGATATGACATCCAGATGGAAACTCCGCTAAACTAACATGCCAAGGCCTATGCATAAGAGACATAACAATACCGCATTAAGGGGGTCAAAAGACTACACCCACTGCAAACGGTTAGACCAGTAGCTGGGTATTGGCCAAATGATAATAGCCTACAAGATGGACTTTAGAAGACATGATGCCAAGTTAATGAACAAAAACTCGCACAAAAATAGTTTCCACTTAAGATTCAAAAAAGGTAACACCGTAAGCCCAAAGGAGTACATCATACAAGCTGGTTGAGGCAAACCCCAAAATGTTCCTTCAAGAAAGAGCCACAAAAAAGTCTCATTAGAGATCAGGTTCCATGGAAGGTGCAGCAGATACAACATAACATTGCAATCAGTGTTTTAAAAATTGGTGATCTAGATCGAAACATGCTGATTCGGATCAGGAATCAGTCATGCCAATCCATTAAATATCAGGATCCCGCCAATTTCCCCTAGAACCGACTGGTTTGTCAAAGAACCGGCTACTTCTATGAGAGAACCGGCCGGTTCCATAAACGAACCAGCCCAAATTCACATATACATTTTTCATTTTCAATTTTCTTTTTTAACTGCTGACATTGTATTAAGAGTAAGAGAGACTACAATACAAAAACGCACATACGCAGGTGTTGTGTTGTACATGAAAAGAAGAAAAAGAGTTACAACCACTACTACCACAATATATTAAAAAGGAACTGAGCAAAAAGGAAAGTCCCAATTGAAGAGGTAAAGGCGTAGGCAGCGAGGCTCCTTGTTCAGCTAGGCTGTTGGCCGCTTGATTGGCCTCCCTCCAGATATGAGTTCATGAAACTTGAGTATACCTGCAAATGTCGAATATCTCATAAAAAATGGACCAAAGCCTCCAGAGGAGGGGTGCCTCTTGGGAGGCCCAAGTGATGACATTTTTGGAGTCCCCTTCCACAATTAGAACAAAGCTCCATTCAAGGTTGAAAAATTTCAGGCATTCCAAAAGGGCACAGGCTTCCACCATGGTGGCATCTGCTGTGCCCAAGTTGTTTCTGAAAGGGCACAGGCTTTCCAAAAGGGCACAGGCTTCCACCATGGTGGCATCTGCTGTGCCCATGGTGGCATCTGCAGTGCCCAAGTTGTTTCTGAAAATACCCCCAATACCTGTGGGACCCGGGTTGCCAAGAGAGCAATTGTCAAAGTTTAATTTCATTTGGCCAAGTTCTGGGGGTCTCCAGAGGGACGAACGAGACGCCTGTCTTGGGCGATGGTAAAGGATAGTGTGACAATTGAGGAGGAGGTCGGAGGCCGAGAACGTATTGAAAAGTTTGTTGTTGGGTGCCCAAAAGATAACCAGTGACTTGATAGATTCCAGCATTTGGAGGGGGTGATAGTACTGTCCCCTGAAAATCCTATTATTTCGTTTTTTCCAAATTGACAAAAAGGTGGCCGCTATTGATGCCTTCCATAACAGAGCACCGGATTTGGGCTGCGGGATGTTAGCTGGATAAGGTAGGGAACTAAAGGTGGAGTCACCCACGACCATCCAAAGAGATGGAGCAAATGCTCTCAAAGAAGGCTCGCAAACGGGCAGCGCATAAACAAATGGGGATTGGTTTCTTTCTCCGCTTTGCACATAATGCAACGATTGGGAATTTGTAAGCCTTTTTTCTGGAGCTGGTCTATTGTTAAGGTCCTTTCCCAAAGATAAAGCTACATGAAAAATTGTAGAGAAGGTAGAATGAAGGTGATCCTAGCATTGTTTATGGTTGCAGCTTTGGATGGGGCGATGGAAGGTTGCTGGATTAAGTTATGGTAGAAGGAGGATACAGAAAACTGCCCTAATGGATCAAGGATCTAAATGATTTGGTCCTCACCGGGGAAAGAGTGGCAGGAAGGGTGAATAAGAGAAGAGAGGTTAATGAAGTCAGGAATTTCTCCCTCACAAGGGCTTTGCAGAAATCGGCGTTCCATGATCTTGGAGGGAAGATGGGACAAGGTCCGCAATGAAGGCTGGGGGTTCCCTGGCGAGGTTGAAAAGGTTGGGGTAAAGCAAGGGTGGAATGGCCTATCCAGAGATCTGTCCAAAGCCTAGTTTTTGTACCATCCCTAGGATAGAGGCGAATAAAGGGGAGAAACAAGGAGTGGCAACGGTACATGGATTTCCATGCGCCCGAGGAGTTATGGGGCGATCTAAAGGGGAGAAACAAGGGGAAGGCAAAGAGTCGGTATTTGAGCCGGAGGACGTTGTGCCAAAGATGATCCCGTGATGGGTGAGCCTCCACCACCACTTACCCAGGAGGGCTAAGTTGTGTTTGTGAAGGCTGCGGATCCCCAGGCCCCCTTTGGCTTTAGGTTGGTATACTACATTCCACAAAATAAGATGAAATTTCTTGGTTTCATTGTCCCCCGACCAGAGGACGTTGCGCATAAGATGTTCCTGATGTTGAGCCACCGACATGGGCATTTGGAAGAGAGACATCTAAAAGATAGTGACATTGGCTAGGGTAGATTTAATAAGGGTGCTTCTACCCACAGGGAGAGATAGCGACCCTTCGAAGAGGCCAGTTTCCTATTAAATTTATCAATTATGTGGCTCCATTGGGGTTTCTTAGGCTTACCGTAGGAAAGGGGTAGCTACGTAAGTTGAGGGGAGTGAATCAATCCCACAACCCCAAAGAATTGGCAAAGGTCTGGGTTCATTTGGTTTAGACTTTGCCAAGTTGACTTTGAAGCCAGTGGCGAAGTGGAAGCACTTCAGGAAGAGGAGAAGGACTTCAACTTGAAGGGGTGAAGCATCGTAGAACAGCAAGGTGTCGTCGGCGTATTGAAGACGGGAAACTGTGGGGTCAAGATTGCTGACTTTGAAGCCTTGCACTAGGCCACTAAGGTAGAGACGGGAGATTGCTCTACTGAATACTTCTCCTATGATGATGAAGAGGAAAGGGGGGAGGGAAGAGGGGATCTCCTTGCCTGAGGCCCTTAGAGGAAGGTAAAAAACCTTGAGAATACCATTAATGAGAATGGAAAAGAATGATTGGCAGATACACCCTTGAATACATCAGTCCCCAAATCTCATCCTAGACATGGTGTCATCGAGGAGGGCCCAATCGACATGGTTGTCGGGCTTTTCCTAGTCGAGCTTAATGACTAGGCCATGAGCTTTGGACGTATATCTCACATGTATACATTCATGGGCTATTAGAGCTCTGTTCAAAATATGACGGTTTTGGACAAAGGCGCTTTGGGTTGGAGAAATAACAGAATCCAAAACAGGTTTAAGCCTAGAAGCAAGGACTTCGAAAAGGATTTTATAAGAACTATTGATGAGGCTAATCGACCTTAAAATCTTTGAGGTCTTCCACATCTTCCACTTTGGGAATCAAGGCTAGAAAGGTGGCGTTCATTACTTTGTGGATGGTTCCTATGTCGTGGAACTCAGCAAAGAAAGAAAAAAAGGTCGGGTCGAACAGTCTCCCGAAAATGCTTAAACAAAGCCACTGGGAATCCGTCGGGGCTCGATGTTCGGTCATGACTGAGATCATTAACAGCCTTAAGAATTTCTGAAATTGCAAATGGCCTCTCTAGCCAACTTGCTTGAGATGGGGAAATGGATTGGAAAGAAAGGTCGTGCATATAATGAGTTGGACTGGCTCGGGCTTTGAAAAGCTTTTGAAAGTAATCTAGGATAGAGTTTTCTATAAGGTGAGGTTGGTCAACCACCATTCCCTAAGAACTAATTTGGGAGATGGACTTGTCTCGACGTCGGCAATTACCAATCCTACGGAGAAAAGGTGGTGTTGAGGTCCCCGCTTTTGAGCCACTAACTTTAGAGCATTGAGCCCAGAGGATTTCTTCTCTGCACAACGTATTGGAATAGCTTGCTTT
Organism: Amborella trichopoda; assembly: GCF_000471905.2. The sequence continues at coordinate 1,605,170 of NW_006497560.1, read as the reverse complement.
AGCTTGGGATCTTTGGATGATTTCATTTTGGGTTAGAGGGCAGGATTCTTCTGCACAGTCAAGGCTTTGGATAGAATTTAGGAGGGAGGTTTTTTGAGATTGAAAGTTACCAGGTAGCGACAGTCGCCATGATTTGAGGGAATTTTTAAGAAGAGAGTTTTTTTTTAAGGCGAAATCCTGCCCATCCCTGAGTAATAGGGGGGGGGGGGGGGGAAGGAAGACCACCAGGCAAGAATCAGAGATGAAAGATCAGGTTCTTCGAGCTAAGCAAGCTCAAACTGAAAAGGTCTAGGGCCCCTAAGGATGGGTAGGGTATTAAGCAGAAGAGGTTTGTGGTCTAATGTTGTTTTAGGGAGAACTAAGAAATGGGTGCCAGCAAATGAAGAGTCCCAATCGAGACTACACACGAATTTGTCTAACTTGGACTAGGAAGGGGAATCGGTGGAGTGGTTTGACCAAGTATAAGTTGCCCCTTGGAGGGGAATGTCGATGAGTTCCTGACAGGCAATGAAGTCGGCAAAAAGGAGCATAGCTGGGGTAATATTGAAGGAATTGCTTCTTTCAAATGACCATCTGGTGACATTGAAGTCGCCACCTAGACACCAACAGTTGGGGAGGCAGGCGGTTACTGCAACGAGTTCTTGCCAAAATCATGGCCTAGAGGAGTCAGAGTTTGGACCGTGAATGAGACTGTAGCCGAGAAGGCCGCATGAGCGAATTAGACAAAGTACAGGACGAAGGGTCCCAGATGAGCAATAAGCGAATCAGGCACAGGGACAAGGGGTCCTGGATGACCCATATGCCGCCGAAAGCCCCAATGGTTTCTACGTCCACCCATTGGCATGGCCTTCTTCTTAAGACTTGTCTAACTTGAGGAAGGGAAGGGGATGGAAGCTTGGTTTCAACCAAGGCCTAGATAGTTGGGCATGGGTAAAGTAAAAAGCTCTAACCACATCGGTTTTAATCGAAGAACCAAGGCCTCGAATGTTCCACACAATGAATTTCATTGTTTGGACGCAAAGAGGTGGTGCCTGTTCGAGCGACGGTGGGCTGTCGTTCGAGAAGGTGGAGCCACGGGGGAGGAGGGGGGGCTGATGGAGATCCTTGTATCGTGGTCGTAGTTGATGCTGCATGATAATTTAGCGAGTTCTCTAGAAAGCTTAAGACTTACTTTGAACCTTGACTCTAAGTTGATCCTAAAAAAGGCTTCGACATCTTCCTTCGATCCATCAAATTTGAATCCAACCAAACGCATCATTCTGTTGATGTTGCCTTGAGCCGAATCCATTTCGGAGGTGAGGCTGGAAGTATAGATAAAGGGGAATGCAACGGCGCCGAACGAGTGAGCCTAGCTACGTCCCATTAAAGGACTACCACAAACGTCAAAATTGCTTACTGCATTTATGCCCTTTCATAAGGGTTTGCACCCCGACATCTATCCCACATTTTCGATGCGGGATATTTGTTTGTGAATGAGAACGGGTGAACCTTGTAAGGTTTTACAAATGATCCTCATTTGTGTCATGTTTTGTTATTTTTTGCTCTTTTATTCTTCAGGATCAATCAGTAAATGATTTTGTAAGTCATTTTAAATTTGTAAGCTCCACGGTGATTCTTTTTAACCGAAAATTTCGGAGCATTTGTAATCACCACGATCAATTTAAAAACAAACCAATACTAGAGCTCAAAAAATGCTCCAAATCATCCTCAGGGACCAATTGTGAATCATTTATTTGAGAACAATTTATCTAGATCTTTTTTCGAGTTTTATAAGAGACATAATGAGCATGGATCATCAAGGTTCAGCCCATAAAACCGGAGAAAGCATTAAAAGAAGAAAATAACAGAAGCAACATTAGTGGAAAACAAGGGAGAACTATTTATACAATACATTGTTTTGTTTTTATTAAATAAGATATGCCTTTCATGAAAAGGCCAACAATTGTTGACTATGAATGTGATTGATAATGAAAACACAAACATCAGACAAGTTTTTAGTATTTATGCATTTTTGGTAAAATAATGAAAAACCAAAATGCAACACCACCATTTTTTTTTGAAAACATAAAAATCTAGATTTTTAAGATATTTAAGTGATTTTTTGAAATTGTTTAAGGCCAAAACTAGCTGATCTTGCTGATTCTTAGATCTGGATCACCGATCCAGCCCGTTTTCAAGATGGCCAATCCGGGTCACCGATCTGTTTTTTAAAACCTCGATCGCAATGCAGCATATGCATGCTTCTAATGCTATGCACGGAACTTGGTCCCAGTTGAGCATCAAATGCTCATCACAAAATTTCATATCAATTTGCAAGGATTCATAGGCAAGCTCACTAGAGACTAGATATTGTGAAAATGATAAACAAAGTTGTCAAGAAACATAATGCCCCACTGGGACTTGCGAGCCAACACAAGGTTTACATAATCAGGTTTTCAAATGCGAAGGTTTACATAAGCAGGTTTTCAAATGCGGAAACAAGTTTGGCATTTTTTTTTTTCACCCCAAAAAGCACACTTTTTGTGCACAAGAAAGTGGGAATAACATGAGTATCAAAATAAAAAATAAAAAGTCTTACACATACCCCATTTTCTCTCTCT
>NW_006497560.1:1582520-1595540 GCF_000471905.2 Amborella trichopoda | reverse complement strand
CGTTTTTCCCCCTTTAACCCCTTAAACCTAACGTACGACGACTAGTAGCATACTACTACTAGTAGTACAACACGACGTCGCATAACTAAAGTAGTACTTCTCTCTCTCTCTCTCTCTCTCTCTCTCTCTCTCTCTCTATAACATAGACACACACAGGGGAGTAACTTTCATACGCCTAATGGCTGATACAATAGTATACTCCCAGTGGCCCAAAATTCAATATGGGTACTGATTTAATAAGGCTAATCTAATGGTCACAACAGAGTTTTGTATTTAAATTTTAATCTTTTTGTATACGGATCCAGATCACTTGAAATTTGAAGTGTCCACTCTTTTCATTAAGATGCACCTAATAAAATATAAAATAATAATTCATAAAAAAACAAATTCAACATAATACCCTTGAATGTTTCATGATTATTTTAGTCAATTTATTTTTTGCAAAATAATATTTTTGTTATGAATGCCTAATTTTCAAGAGTAGATGCTCCAAATTTCAAGATTTGTATAGGTAGAGAAAAATTAAAATTCAATGACAAAATACAATTGTGGCCGCCCTATTTCGTGTATACTATTGCATCAGTCCTTGGGTTGACAAAATGTAAACCCCTAGTCTGCCTTATGAATTAACCAAAATAAAAATCCAATTCCTAGAATTAGCAAGGTTTTGGTAAATGGTAACACTAAGAATTGTGATAGCAGAATCCAAGTTGAATATAAAAATTGTATGATAGAATATTAGCAAGCTGGGTGGTTAAATTTTCATTCACTTGATTCATCCACTACAAATGAAACAAACCACAGCGAAGCAACTAATATATGTGATTCAAATCTATGGATGTATTCAATTTATCAATCTAAGTAGTGTATTAATAGAAAAAATGAAATCAACCATCATTTCAATTCATGATGAAAGCAGTGGAACCAACTCGTCAAAATATGAAACATGATCACTTGTTTTCTTTAAACAAGGCTAATAACATCAAACAAGTCTTCAGAAGGACTAAAAAGATTAAAGACTTAAGAAGCAGAAAACTTTGAACTAGCAAAAATTGAGATGAAAGAGCATGCCTTCAGAACTCCAAACCAATGTTTCAAAAAACAGCCCACCTAGCGCCCATGAGGGTGAAGGGGGCTGGGTGCATAACCCAGGCCTAGGCGCCCCTTTTGGGCGTTGGGTCCCTACGCCCCAGGACTGCACTTGCCCAGAAGCGAAAATGCCCCTTTGATAGGGGCATTTTCATTAATATACCCCCAAATAAGGGGGGAAGGGGTGGGGGGGTTTCAAGTTTTCTATGACCCAAACAAATATTTTTGCCTCTTCTGTGAAAAAAAAAAAAAACATAAAATCATGCAAATTTGTGCTTTTGTTAGATTGAATGGCAAATTCATAGTTTTCAAAAATTGATCGAAACATCTTCCTTATAGTACGGATTCCATTTTATAAATTTTTGAAGCTTATTAGAGGGTTGTTAACAATTTTATGAGATTAGCAAACATCTCAAACATTGAAGATTGAGCATAAATGTCAGTAAACAATCTTCGCATTTGAATTTTATTTTTTCATCTTGAAATGTCTTCTTCATGTTGTAGTAGAAGTGGCGATTATAACCCAAATCCAAAGGATAAAAACTATAAAGGTGTAATTATTGTGAAAGAGTTACCAAAGGGAGTATCAACTGGTTCAAGAAATACCTAGCCAGTATTAAGGGGAATGTTGCCCCTTGTAAGAAGGTTCTTGTCTTCCTAATGTTGTTAGGGAGGAGATTAAAGAGTATATGGATTTAGTTATTAAAAAAAAAAGAACCATGCATAGCAAAATTAAGGACTGGGGTTCGTGTTTTTAATGATGTTGAGAGTGAGATGGATTGGGTTGCTTTGTCTCAGTCTAAGAAAGCAAAGGGCATTGTAATTCGGTCTTGGGAGCTTAAGAGATCTCCGGTTAGGGGGCCCATAGATTTTTTTTTTCCCCAGCCTGACCCTAAGGTTGCAATTGAGAAAACTAAGAAACAGACAACAATTGAGAATAGAATCAAGGAAGAGATAGAACAAACTATTCAAATATATTGCTCGCTAGTTCTATGAGGCGAGCATTCCCTTCAATGCCACTCACCTAAGCAGCTTTTACGCCTTGGTGTTGGCAATTGGCCAATTCGGGTCTTGGTTGAAGCCCCCAACTCCATATGAACTTTTAGAACCACTTTTGAAAAAAGCGATGGAAATCACAAGGGAGATCGTCAACACACATATGGATGCATGGGCTCAGTATGGGGTATCTAATATGACTGACACTTGGAAGTGACAGGAAGGGGAGTCCGATGAACTTGTTGGTGAATTCTCCTTTAGGGACAATTTTTTTAAGATATATTGATGCCTCCGATGATAGCGATGATGCCACATACATATTTAAAGTGATTGAGAAGGTTATCAAGGAGGTTGGGAAGTAGTATGTTATTAAGGTCGTCACAAACAATGTTGCTCCTAATGTACCTGCTTCTAATTTGTTGTGCCAGCGCTACCCTTGTATCTTTTGGACATCATGTGCAGCCCACTGCATCGACCTCATGCTTGATGCTATTGGCAATACGACCAAGATTACCGGCACAATAAGGACGGGTAAGTCAATTACAGCCTTAATCTATAGTCACACCCTCACCCTCAACATGACGCACAGGTTTACAAAGAAGGAGATAGTGATACCAAGGGTCACGAGATTTGCTACCTGGCTCTTGTGTTTGGATAGTATATATACAAGGAGAGTTCAGTTGATGCAGATGTTTACTTTTGATAATTGGAGAGCACACAAGTGAGCCAGGCATCAAAAGGGAAGAAGGAACAGGATATCATCTAATCTAAGAATTTTTAGCGAGGAATCAAGGACACTCTTAAGATATTTTTTCCTTTAATCAGAGTCTTCTGCACAGTTGACAGTGACAAGCTCTCCATGGACTCCAGATATGAGGCAATGGAAAGTTGCAAGACACAAATAGCTGAAAATTTAGCTAGTGATGAGAGCCTATATGAGCTAGTTTGCAGACTACTTATGACAAGCAGAATGGCAGCTACACCAACCATTCAATGCAGTTGGTTATTATTTGAACTGAGCTCAATGTTCAAAAAGACAGGTGCAATAGCCTGGGCGATCGAGGGTCCCAACTGCCTGGGCAGCCACGCAATGACCTAAGTGGCCACCATGTAAAAGAAAGGGGGGAGGGGCTTTAGGGGCCACACAGGGCGATTAGTTCGTCATCTTAGGCTATTAGTCTGCCCTGGGTGATTAGTCAGCGCCCTAGGCCACCATCCTTCATTGGGCCGAATAGTCCCAGAGGGGCAGTGAGGCCTCCCAACAGCCTGAGCAGCCCGCCCTGACGGCTGGCGGCCAACTTTTTGAACATAGACCCAACTCTTTTTTATGCTAATTGGGGAATATAGACAAATGACACAATTATTGGTGAATTTAATTATCGTCTCAATGTGCTCATCCTAAATCAGGAATCCGGGACAATATGCGCTGAGGAAATATTAAATTACACATACACATTAAAGTCATTTGGGCATGCCATGCCAATAAGGAAGAGGACCAAAGTTTGATCCAAATAATATACTTAATCTAGTTTCAAGTTCAAGTTCCATGTTTGTTGATTGATTTCGCATTTCATATATTATCATAATTCATATGCAAGTCATAATTAACAATAGATATCTCTATCACACTTAACTTGCAAGCATTGGATGAGTCAGCATGGGTATAGTGCCCCAAACTTATAAAAGATTGCCATTCGGATCTTGAGCATAACTACTACCTCATTTGGTTATGAGCAGAAATGGACTATTTTTGAAAGGGTATGTTACTTTAGTTTAGTCACTTTAGTGAATATAACATTGTTACTTTAAGCCCTTGACTTATTCTTTACTTTATTAAGTTTAAATTTGAAAAAGTTTAATCATTAGTTTACTAATTACTATATAATATTAATTAATTTCATTTTATGTATATGTGTTTTCATATAGGTTTATACAAAGAAAAGAAACAAGCCTGAATCAAAGAGGCTAAATAACTTAGTTTAGGTGAAGTTCAATCGATACTTAGAGGATAGGTTTGCTAAGCGTGAAAATAGAGACCCCCGTAGAACAATGGGCATCGAGAATGCCATATAGAGTGGTTGGTTGAAAATGATGAAGTCGAGGGCCATGAGGGATTGACATGGGATATGGTTATGGAGGCCTCAGGAATAGTAGTTGACCCACCTAGGGTCACTAGACCATCTATCCTAGAGGAGGGTCACTGAGATAGAGGAGGAAGAGGAGGCAAATTCAAAAGAAACAAAGGAAGATGAGTGTTATGTTGAGGGATATAATTCTGATGATGATTGGACCGAATACAGTGCATATGATGTCGATAGCCCTACTTTTTCTTATGATGACCAAAGACTCCTGGTTCCTCAAGTCTATATTTCTTTCCTTTTTCTTTCTTCCTCTTATGTCTATGAACTGGGAAGGCATGGACAATGAGGTATGTTCTATGGAGTGTAGATTATGGATTATAGTTTGTGATTCGTAATTGTGACTGCATTACTATTATATTTTCTTTCTAGTTGTATTACTACTAGGAGTCTAATCTAGCACTTTGGATTGAAAAGTGGGATTATATTTCCTTAATGTGTTATTGACTAATTGTCCAATTGTCATATGCTTTGGTTTGACTTTGGATGATTGAACATAAAATAAATACAAAAAATGCATGAATATGCATTTTTTTTATACACAATTTTGGACCTACAACAGCGTTTTTGGACACCTTCTACCCTTGTTCTTCAACCAAGGCCGCCAAGAAATCCGGGCGGCCTGGAACCCCTTGCCTAACTAGGTGCACCCAAAGTTTTCTAGAGCACTACCCAAAACTGAAATAAAACTACATAGGGATGCCAATCAAGTCTTAGATAATTTATTTAATTCAAAACCAATCAAAACATATCTGTAAAAGCTGCCTACAGATTTGATATTTGTGAGTGCATGCATTAAATCAAAATATTGAAGAAAAATTGTGAAGACCATGAATTCATGGTTTCCTCCAAAGAATTGCTTACTGTCCTTAACTAGTCTGATTTTGACTACTACACAGTTTTTTTTTTTTTTTTTTTTACCTTCCTGAAATTGTGAGTTTTGGTAAATTTTAGGCACCATCTTAAAAAGGAAAAACGTTAATAATTATATATTCCATCATTTTACATGTCATCAACTAGAGGGTGGTGTAGCATTGAGTTTTGTTTTGTAAAGAGGGCTAATCATAGCTCCTTCAAGGTAACAGTTCTTAACTCTCTACATCAATGGATTAAGAAAAGGCCCCTACATCTAGTCAAGTTCAAAATAAACTAAACTAATCATAAAAAAATTTCAAACAAGTGTCAAAGCAATTAATCCAAAGTCTCCCAAACTGTAGTTGTGGCAAGAGTTTCAATGGAAAGATATCAACTTCTATATGGGCTTTCTTGATAAAGGAGAAAAGACATAAATCAATGGGAAAGTATTTTCGTAATTGTATGCCAATGTTTTATAACAGTAAGATCAGCCATGCTTTATAGGACAGAATATTGGACAGTCAAGAAACATATCCATAAAATAAGTGTAGCGGAGATGAGGATATTGAGATAGATGAGTGGCAAGACAAGGAAGGATAGAACTCGGAATAAATACATTTGAGGGAACTCAGGGGTAGCTCTAATAGACGATAAAATGAGGAAAAGTAGACTTAGATGGTCCGTTCATATGGAGCATCAACCTAGAACAGCTAGTTAGGAGGGGCGATTTGATTCAAGTAGAAGGTTCTAGAAAGGTAACGAGAAAGCCCCAAAGAACATGGATGGAAGCAGTAAGAAATATATGATGGCTTATACTCTAATTGAGGTTATAGCCCTTAATAGAGCAAAATGGCATAACAGGATTCATGTAGCTGACCCCAAATAGTTGGGAGGCTCGATGATGATGATGATGATGATGATGTATGCTCATATAATACAACAAGATGAAGTATTACACACATCCATAAATAAGACCGTGATAGCCATGTGAGGTGTCAGAATATGTGGGATAAATTTATTGCATCTCTATTGGCCGAAACATATGCCACTGAAGTTGATCATGTCTGCTAGGAAGAATATGAATGCACCTAAAAAATTTTGAATATTCCAATAAAAGTACAATTGGCTAGTAAAACTGTTTTATAATTCTATCATAACAGATTAAATTAATTCTCCTTAAAATCTTTAGTTAATCGAAAGTCCCAACAATAGTTTCAGACCTCTCAAGAAAATCCCTGGACAAAATCTGCATTCAAAACCTAGCCTAAACTGTTCTTCCTCTTGTTGCCAACAGAAATATTTCAGTCATATATGCTTTTCTGAGGATATTACTCATAGGGAAACTCGAATACATTTATGAAAAGCATGAAGCCTCAGAGCGATGCAGTATCACATGTCAAATCTCATCTGCACCTGCCCTTGTTCATTGAAGAGACAAAACCAAAATTTCTCGTATTTGGCTCTTGCGCACCTCTTTTGTTTGTCTTTTCTTTTTTCCGTTTTCTACTCTCGCCAAAATCACATGAATTTCATTGTTTCTAAGGTCGTTGACATAAAATTTGAATATCCGTAAATTCTAAAATTTGAAGAAACAGATCAAACTCAGACCAAAACACCTGAAATTGACGTGATTTTCCTCACAATTTGAGTAATTTCCTAGATCCATATAGAAATTAGGTAATCGAATCTGCCCTGCTATTATAAATTATAACTGGAATCGGCTACCTTGAAGGAAATCAAAATTTGTGTATTCAAATATAAAAACGCGACAAAATGTTCAAAAAAACAATATCAAAACGCGATATATGAAGAGGAAAATGAATATGAATAAAAAGAAAAAAATACGAAGTAATAATTGGATGATCCTCACCATTATGCGAAGGTATTGTGTGCTCGATCTCACTTGAAGTTTACTTCTTCAATGGAACTCCACCCTTGTCTTTGGCCGTGCTCTAAGAAAATAAACCAGTATTGCCCACTTAAATAACGAATGAACGGAGGAAAGTTCCTTTTGAGCTCGTTTGTTTCCGACTACTGAAATGTCATAGTTCTGGGTACCTGTAATTTTGATAACAAATGTATATTAATAATATAAATATAAGGAAAATTGTTTCATGCGGGCTTGACCGCATCACGTCCAAAAAGTGTACAGACATCAACCTTAAAGATGAATGAAATAAAACAATAGAAATGTACGGTCCAAATGTCTTTTTACTAGAATTATTATTTTTAGATTTTAAAATTTACTTATTTTTTTCATATTGATGATCTCCATGTGAGAAATTACATATTCTTAAAAATTATGTCTAAAAATCCACTTCAAAAATAGATTTTTTAATAGGCCTGCATTTTTATATATGCAGGCTTGGCCGCATAGAAACCGGTCCTAAATATATAATATATAATATAATATAATATATAATATGTATATTTTATTATATATATGATATTTAAATATATAATATATAATATAATATATAACATGTATATTTTATTATATATATGATATTTAAATATATAAAATATATTAATAGTATATATATTACATTACATAATGAGAAAAGATCATGTCAGCCCAAAGGTGTACAGCTACAGTAAACGTCAACGGTCCAGATTGAATCTGGACCGTTCTGACGATCCCAAATGTCCGATAGTGTTTGAATTTTAATTTTTTTTCTAATTGATCTGAAATTTGGAGAGTGTGTACATAAAAAATAGGTGAATCTTTGAAAAATATAAAAACAATATTTTATATGAAAAAAATTGACCAAAATACCCCTGTAAAGTTTTGGGGGTATTTTGGTCAATTGTTTTTTGCAGATTATTCTGGTTATATTTTTATTAGGTGTTCCTTGATGAGAAGAATATACACCTAAAATTGCAAGTGATTTGGATTCATAGAAAAAAAAATTAAAATTCAAACACGAAAAGATATTGTGACCGTCAAATTGCCTTTGGTGTTTACTGTAGCGGTCTGCTAGTAGGCGTACAGAATCCACTTCCTTATATAATGTTATATAATATAAAATCTAATATAATAAAATATACAATATTTTTATAAAGTATACAATATTATTATAAATATATATTATCTAATACAAATTACATTAATAAAATAAATATTATAATGTAATATAATAATTATTTATTTTTGTGTTTAATTTAATTTTTTTATTTAATTCTTTGTTTTATTTCATTTATTTTTTACACCTCCCACAAGGCTCTCAGTCACAGGGAAATGTTGCTTAATTAGGGTCCCATCACCCACGAATGTCAAAACCTGGAGTTAATGCTGCCCAATTAGGAGCACACCACCCACCTCCTCAAAAGACCCATTCTAAGAGTCACTAGCTCAGTAAGGTCCATAGCAACCTAGATGATGAACTCATAAGGCAGCCTAACATTCTAGACTTAGAGTACTGCCGAAGATTAAGTCAAGGTCAAGGCTAGCCGTCAAGGAAAACTAGAGAGCCAAACATCGTCGCTTAAACTCAAGAGTTCATCAAGCCATGCTTCTATTCCTCAAGGTTCACCTTATCCAATTCTAAGGAATATGAGTCCCTTTCAATCCAATATCTTAAGAACTTTCCCGAAGTCAAAGATTTCTTGAGGCATGTTGGCCTTGTTGAATCACATGCCCCACTTAGGGTGTCGAGTCATCAGTCAGGTCAGAGTCAGAAGACCTCTCTAGCCCCTAACCAACAAAGTCATGTGAGTTCTACCCCGTCGGCGAGCCGACACCACCAATCTTCACGTCCTCCAACTCTTGTAGAACCGGCTCAAACATAGGACCATCCATCCCATAATCGGTCCAGACCTGACCCTTCTCAGGCCAGGTATAGTCATTCAACGGTGCAGCCTCTTCAGGCCGCCCCGTTCTCATATCATTAGTTGCAGGTGGCCTATTCAGGTCATATTCCAACTCAGTATCCACTGAGTCAGCCACACCTGTCAGCTCCATACCCTCCGGCCACACCTCCGGCTTTTAGTCATCATTTTCCAAGATATCCTGTGCACCAGGCCAGTTGTCCATTTTCAAGCATCAGCACTGGCTTTCCAGCTCTTGGCTCCTCTAGTTCAGGTCGCTTCTCTGACCCACCTGTATTATCCCTCGATTTAGGCCCCTAGTCTGCACCACCTCTCTATTCGGTTCTAGCCATCCCGGCTTGGGCCTATTCGCCTGTGTTAGCACTTAACACTGCTCCAGCCATCTCACAGGGTCAGCCTGCCCCTAGTCTAGTGCAACCTATATTAGTTGGATCTCTTGCACCATAAATTATGTCATCAGTCCAGGGAAACTAGCAGACCTTTGAGGTTAAAAACCCTAAGTTAGTTGAGCTCGCCCAGCTGAAAGACGAATCATCTACATTTAAAGAGACCTTGGCTAAAATCGGAGTTCACAATATACTCCATCCACGATCTAATGTCAGTGATGTTCTTGAGAATGTCGAACCCCTTCCTTCGGGTTTTGAATTCCTTTAATTCGAAAACAAGTTCAACGGGAAATGTGACCCTGAAAATCATGTCACCGTTTACTTGTTGAATGTTCCTACACTTGAAGAGAAACTACACCATCCGAAGACCATGTTTCAGTACACTCTATATGGAAAACATTTAATGTGGTTCCAAAAGGTGGTTACTAAATACCCGAATCAAAACCCCAATTGATTGTTTCGATGTTTTGTTGGGCAATATTGCAAGGCCAAAGAGAGACCAATGACCATTGGCGAATTGGTCTCCGTCCAACAAAATCTTAGTGAGTTGTTTACGGACTTTGTCCAAAGATTTAGAGAGGCTTCATCTCATTGATTGCACGCTTTCTTAAGCCTCTAAGATCAATATGGCCATAGAGAATGCGTCCCCAAAGTATAAATTCTACTTCGGTAAAAGCATTCAACATTTCTCTTTTGACTTGATGCTCGAAATGGTTTCACATTATGAGAGAGCAAAGGAAAAGGGTTGAGATCAATCACAAGTCACACTAGGGCAGGATCCCAATGAAACCATGCTGGGGCTAGAGCCTGATAAAACCATGTTGAGACAATAGCTAGATGAATTCATGATGGAACACATGCCTTACCACAGTGATGATTCATCTGAATGTAACTTTGAAGAGATGACAATTGAAGAATTTGAAGCCAATCCCGAGTCAAAACCATCACCAAAATTGTTTAAGGATATAGATGGGGCTTATTCAAAGCAAACCTAGGTAATATCATATGATACAATTGATGACGATGAAGAAATTCCAATTGATATCAATTTGATAAAGATCGACAAGTCAAAATCCCTACTCTAGCCTAAAAATCATCCAATATGGCCTTAAAGCACAGGAAGAAAGCATTCTGAATATGAAGACTGAAATGGTATAGTGACTTATGTTACTAAGGAATTTCATAAACCAAATGATGAGAATTGCCTTAGCTTTGGGTCTATTCCATGGGGAGAACATATAGAATTAAAGAAGTCCAACCCACAAAAGGAGGAAGGAATTCTAATTGTCCCAGTAAAAGTTGAGAACATAAAGATACAAAGGGACCAAATTATTTATCCTATCAAGAAACATGAGATCTTTCAAAGCCATATGGCTAAGGAATCTCATAAACAAAATGCCAAAATTTGCCTTAGCCCAAAGTCCATGATCCAAGAGAAAATGGAAGAGAAAACTATCCCACAAGCATTTGAAGTGGAAGGAACTAACTTACAGGAGACTCAAAACACTCCTATCCTAGAGCGTGGGGCAAGGGCAAATAATCTAAACGAGGACAATAATTGCAGATGGAATTCCAAAACTCAAGGAAATGAGAAAAACTTGCAAAGGATCTTGATTCCAATTGAAGATACGAGCCACAAAATTTTCAAAACATTCATGTGATACATGCCACCATAAAAGAAGATAACCTAATCAATCCCATCTTTCAAATAAGTACATTAGATGACCCGAAAGAGGCTCGAGTTGTCCATGAGCTCAACCGAGATTTTTAAGCTAGGGATTCCCAAGAGTACATTAGTGAGGAATGTCTCAATCCCGAAAGTGCAAGTGCAATCTTAGTAGAAACAAAGGAGTCAAGCCTAGAGGATTCATTTGAATTATCCCCTAAGTTAACTTAAAAAAATGTCTATTCATTCAAGAATGGATGAAAAAATAGAACCATTAGAAATCCTAAGGGATCCACCTTGGCAACATTTACCTGATTTCTTAGCAAACCCACTAATTTAGGATAAAGAGTTAAGCCTAGAGCAGTCAATTCAACCATCCTCTAAGGTTGATCTGGCAACCAATTCAAAAGAAGCAAAAGGTCTAGACTTAGTCATTCTTGAAGATTCAACACTTCTACAAAAATTAGAAGAAGCCAAACCTCTAAAAATTCTAACGGTACCACTTGGGTTACTCTCATAAGATTTCCTAGATAACCCGCCTATCTGAGACAAAGAACCCCAAGAAGTAGAAAGGGGCAGGGGCACTACACTACTTGGGGCACCCCATGTTCAAGAGGAAAAAGAAGATCTGGAAGGATAGCTTGATAGGGAACTCCCCGTCTAAAGAAAATGTTGTAGAGATTTTCCCATCCAAAATGATAAGAGGGACAATCTCATTTAATGAAAAAGACTCTACAGGGGTAGCTCCACCAAACTACTTGATAAGGGCACCCTTGCTTGATGATGATAATATAGTAGGGGCAATCGATGAGGCCCCAAGAGCAACATGAAGTTGCAGCTGAAAAAGACCACTGAAAAAGCGTGGGGTGATTACTTACTCTTCCCTTTCAAATAAGTCAAGTGGGGTATCTGTACTCTGCTTAAGCATTCTACTCTATGGCCTTGATAGCCTAAGCAGTCAAAAAACCGAAAAAGAAAAAAAATAAAAAAGACGAAAATGAGCTTAGCCAACCAAGCAAGAGATTGAAGGATTAGAAAGCTGAGAGTGACTCCACGTCTGAAGCTCAAGGACATAGTGAAGCAAATCAAGGAGGACAAACTCAATAACAATTCAACAACATTTGTCAAAGAAGTATTGGATACCAACCATTGGCAAGGAAAATCCAAAGATAACCAATACTAGAATCTCCCAGCCATCAGAAAGAGGGAAGGATGATCGAGTTCTCACATGTTATTAGGACGGAGTACCATAAGAAGGAAAAACACCACTGACTCTTCTTCTTCTCCTCTTTCTTCATCTTCTTCAAAAAAAGGAAAAATAAAAGTTCCATCGGGATGAAAACCAAAAGAAAAGGGACCCTAGCAGTAAAAAAAAAAACACACAAAGAAGTTTGTGAGCAGAAAATCTGAAAGGAACCTCGAGTGTTGGGGGGGAAAAATAGGCCATTGGGATGAACACCTGAAAGGGATCTTGGGCCAACTGAAAAAAGAAATTCTCTATCTTTTCGTATCTTCTCTAAAATATCTAGAAATTCTTATTTTCTCAAGTCAAAATTGTGTCAAAAAGCAAAGTAAATTGAAGGCATCAGTTCAAGTCAATATGAAGAACCTTGACTATCTAAGGCTAGGTAAGTGGAGAAACAAAATTGGAAGTCCCAAAAGATTCAGCATAATCATGGGCAATATCTGACATTATCTAAGACACCGGCTTGCTAAAAAACTTCAAGAAAAACTCTCCCTTGAGTTGTGTCACAAATAGCCAAGATTGAAAGATGAAAAATACTCGGTGATTCCTCATCCTGAAGATCTCAAGCAAAGGCTCAGTAAGCTCATACTCGGAAAAAAAAAAAGTATTGATCCCAAGTTCGCTTAGGGATCCACCCACTAAAAAAAAAAGAAACAAAGCTCAGAAAAATGAAGGAAAGGAAGAGGGTCCTACACCCATTGGCAAAAAAAAACGGAACATTATCTTTTTGAAAGTTTTCTTTCCTGCAAACAAACACGCCATTCGGGATTCATAAAAGGTCTTTTTTGTTTCGGGACTATGTAATGGAAACTTACC
>NW_006497560.1:1472122-1582500 GCF_000471905.2 Amborella trichopoda | reverse complement strand
TACTTCTACTTACGTTATTACTTACGTTACTTATATACTATATATATATATATATATATATATATATATATATATATATATATATATATATACATCCAACTTTAGCATTATTGCCGAAATACCAGAAAGTTTCTGTTATTACATTTATACTCATTTTCCCCGTCATAACAATTTCTAAAAAATTACAGAACTACCCTTTTTGATTTTCAACAAACAAATATTTAGAACTATTGGAGTTTGAAGAACCATAATAGTTACTTTTTTATATTTCAAGAACCAAAAATATTAATTGTTTGGATTTTGTAAATTCGAATTTCAAATATTCAAAATCTGAAATCAAGTTTTCAGTCATTCAACATCCAAAATTTTACGCGTTAAATTTCCTAAAATATATTTACTATCTGTTTATACTCAAAATTGCAGGTAGGGGATTCCACCCCCACTTTCATTTTGGGTGCAAACAAATCGATGAGTTGGTAAAGTATGTGTCCTGTCAAATTACCTTCCAAGGGAGAATCTAGTCCTAAGACCTTATCCCTCTCGGAACGCCGACAATGCCGGTTTTCCCTGTTATCTTAACCTTGGAACTCATCCAAGTAGATTAAAAAAGAGGTTTTGAGGTAAGAGAAAATTTTCAGAAAATAAGTTTAGAAAGAGAATGACAAATAAGCAATTCAACTAGGAATATGCAATAAACATAAGTAAATAATCTAACTACTAGATGCCAGAAAAATAAGAATTGAAAAAACATGGAGACAAGAAAATGAATCTAACCTAAGTGTACATGACATATAATAAAAAGAGAGAGAATAATATAGAGATACGAACGTGGTTACGAAAAAGGAAGAGGATGAGATCTTCATCTACAAGGCAGAGAGATATGAGTAGAAAATGTGAATAACGATAGTAATCTAACATGGGTGGGGGAGGGGGGAGTAAAATGAAAGATAGAAGGGTAGAAGGTTGTTAAGTCGCATGCAATGAGAGTAACAAAACTAGATATAGGAAAGAAATAAAGGAAAAAGCATAAGAGAGAGGGTTAAGACGAGTGAGATAGAGAGAAGCAATGAGTGAATCATTAAAAGGGAGAAGTAAATGATAGATAGCTACAAGTCCCGAATATAAGATAGTGAAGAGTAAGAAAGGTAAATATATCAAGAAGAGAAGAAAATAGACTAAGCTATTGAACAAAATATAAGGAAAAGAGAAAATAAATATAAGAGAAGATAGGGAATGAGAGGGATGGGAGAAGTATATATTATTAAGTGAATGAGGGGAGAAAGAGGAATAGGCACAATCACTCAAAAGATAGAAATTCAACAAGAAGAGAAAATGCTATCACAAAATAAAAGAAATGAAAGATTGAGGTGAGAAAAGAGAATCTATGCCATTAAAATGGGAAACAATTAAGAGATATAGATATAATAAACCAAGAAGAATATTTGCTACAAAAAGAAAGAAGATCACTATTTAATAAAGGAGAAAGGAGAGCTAGAGAGATCTTTATTACCAAAATAATAAAGAGAGAAAGAAGAATAAAGATAAAAATCCTAACTAGAAATGAATGTTCTCAAGTAAGGAATAAAGACTAATTAAGGAGGAGGGTGAGAGATGAAGAACATGGATTTCTTAAGGAGAGGAGATCTATGATATCAATCAAAGAAATAAGGAAGAGTAATAAATACATCAAAACAAAAGAAATAAATATAAACCAACAAAACAGAAAATGATCATACAATGAGAAGATAAAGAAAGGAAAGGAAAGATCAAACATAACTAACTGTACATATTAAATACTACATTTAATGAGAAATCAAGGGAATATAGATAGGATCATAAATAGGGGAAGATAGGGAAAAACATATATATATATACATATATATATATATATATATATATATATAGCTAAAAGAGAAGTAAATGCAAAAATCGAAACAAGGAAAAAGGAGAAATCAAATCATGAAAACCAGGAAAGAAGAAAGGCCTAACTATGAAAATAAATACTAGAAAAACCAACGGAAGAAGAAGAAAAACAACATTTAGGCCAGGACCACAAGCCCGGCTCCCAATGTTGGTGTCAATTCAGATTGTAAAGTTGCACAATAAATCCCGAACTTTCTCGGTTTGTAATGGGGCAGATAGAAGTACAATGAAGGGGGCCGGAAGGTTAAATTATCCAGACTGCCTTCGATTTGAAGTATAGCTTGAAGGAGTTTTTGTTTGTAATTTTTGGATTGAAGAGTTTGGTAGGATGGGGGTTTGCTCAAAGAGGGCTCTCCTTGGGGCTTTTCTCACAACCTCAAGCTTGAGCTCAAGGTCAAGGGGGGTTTGGCCTTAAACTATTGCTCAAGAAAATTGGGTATAGCTTTGGCTAAAAAATTATTATGATCTCTCCCTTTTAGAATGAGGTAAAAGGGGCTTCTTATAGAAGAAAATGAACCCATGACAACCTATATCTAGTTTTGTGAGATTTTTTGTTTTATTAGAGCTTTGATGACATCTGGATTGGCGCTAGTGTTGGTGCTGGTTAGAATGATGTCATGCCATTAATGCTGTAATAATTATGGTAAGTAAATATTAATTACTCATTAATGAGGTTTTGTAGAACATGTTAAAATCTAGCGCCATTAGCAATGGCGCCAGCGGCATTTCGACTACCTTCAAACACTGTTCAGGATACGTGTCGCATTCTGGTGGCTTTGATTTGATCAATCGCAGTTCAAGCTATTCCGACTAGTGCGGCGACATACGAAATGTTGCCAGATACTAGTTGTCCCGCCTTCTCGGTTGTACCTTCGTCTGATCATCAACCAATGAGACTTCGGCAACCTCGCTCTGTACTAACAGTTGACATGTTAGTACGAGCTTACCATGTCGGTAGGTACGGACTGACATGTTAACCTGTCACTTTAGTCACATCGGCCAGGCTATGCCTCACCTAGTGAAGGTCTCGGGACTTGGAGCTAGTGGAAATGGCGAGGGTAGCATTGACACTGCCACTAGGGTTCTTGATCTTCTTGAAGCTTAAAAATGGGGGCCCGTGGATTGACGCCATTTGGACTGGTGCTAGCGCCAATGGGAATGGTGTCAAGCACTTGTTCTCCTGGGTTGCCCATGCTGTGAATACGATGCTTTGGTACCTTGCTGTCGGACTTTTGATGGGCTTTGGGGCCCGTTGAGGTAATATCAAAGCCTTTTCTCTTGAATGCTTCATAGTCAAGTCGCTTTGGGTCTGTCTGTTCTTGTTTCACCTCTTGATGCCTTTGGTCCCATTGGAGCAATAAGGATTTGGTGGAGGCTAGGTTTTACGGAGAAGGGGTCTTGGTGGTGTGAATGATTTAAAATACGTGGGTAGTCTGCTTGGAACATTTCAACCTATCAATAACCTTTCCAGTCAAGATCGGGCTGTCTCCAATTTCCCATCTTTGTCGCTTGTGTCTCACTTGAACAGTGAGACACAAAGCGACAAAGAATTGGAACCTTATGTTGGAAGGTATTTTTCATCAACATAGGGCCCCCGCTCAATAAAGCTTAGCAAACAGTGGAAATTTCAACAATCTCAGAATAGCCCTAGAATCGGCCAAGATCTTTATAAGGTCTCTCAAAAGTCTCCTGCCAAGTTTTGTCGCATTCCGATATGTTTAAGAAATAGTTCCGATATGGCATCTAGCACCCTGAAATGACCTTTATAACTAGAGGTATATTTTTAGTGTCTCAAATAGCTGTGGGACCATAACCATTGGATTCAACATTATATAAAACTCCCAGGGATCAAATTTCAGCTCGAACAACAATCCAGGAAGAAGTTATAGGCAAAAGAGTGAAACAAGAGGGGTTGCATGCTGTTCCCATGCGGCCACCCTGCAACTCCATGCCATGGAAGGGGCAGTCACGAACAGTGACTTTCGACACTCATATCTCGCCCATCCCAAGTCGGATCATGCTCAAATTTGATGAGAATATTCATCTAGTTAAGACGAGCGATTTGATATGTGGCATGCCATGTGACGATACCCAAGTGCGAAGAAAAGCTAGAAAGAAGTTGCTGATTCGTGAAGAAAATGTAGGAAATTCAGCAGCATTGTGCCTTGCTCGAGCGACCAGATCATGCCACTCGCGAACCCGATCAATGTGAGATAAATTCCATCGTGTGTACAAGGTCTTGGGCTATGACTGAGCCAAACCCCGTATATGATGAACGGTTCGATTCTATACACGAAGCTGACGCAATGACTATAAATCTCGTCGCTGGAATTCCAGATTTCGGCCAAATTCCAAAGTTGCAAAATCCTCGTTCTAGCACGGAATCGAGCTACATTTATTGCCTCACGATCGTAACGGCATGCTCAGTGTAATTCAATGAAGAAACCATCGAAAAACATCAAGAAACGAGTACACTATCGATCCAAAATTTCAAGATCTATTCAAATTTCAAGTCACATGATCATGCAATAAAACACAATCCATGGCTCGAAGTTAGTATCAAATCGATCGCCATGCCGAGCCCTACACGGAAACAATCATCTTACGATCAACCGAGCATCAGAACGACCCCACAACATCCATGCAAGATCACGCACGTTCTAGGGCAACACATGGACTGTTATGGAATTCCACAAATTGTTAAGAAGGGGCAAATATGTCATTTTGCACCCTATTTTCTAATTTATTTTAATTCAATTTAATCTTAATTTTCAGCACTTAGGGTTACTTTTGAACCTCCAGCCATGCTTGGGGTAAATTCTATATATACGTACCGTCATTGTACACACCAGAGGATTCAACCTTTCACAAAAGAGAGAGTTTTTACTTAATACAAGTTTCTCTTTCTTCTCATTGTTGGGTCATGTTTGAGAGAGAGAGGGAGGTGAGAGAAACTTTTGATTGGTACCCTTAGGTTCGAGGTAAACCTTCTCTCTCTCTTCTCTCCTCCTTCTCCCTCTTCTCCATTTGGGTTCCTCGCAAGGGTCATGCACGGCAGTGGCAGTGCCGTGCATGCCTCCCCTGAGGCCACACATGTCGCGCATAACGATGGTAGCGCCATGCGTGACTCTCTTTCTCCTTCTTTTCTTCTATCTATTTCATCCAGTGAGGCCTGTAGACAGTGCCACCCATCACCGTCCACCGACATAGCTTTGACGTCCCAGTGAAGAACCTAGGCGGCGAAACCCATTGCCGCATGCTAGGGGTCCTTCCCTCTAGCGCATTTATAGTAAACGACAATACCCATCGTCGCCCGTTAGAGGCCTCGACAACACCTATCGCCGTTCGTGAGCTTCCTTCGCGTATTCGGTGCTTATCGTTGTCCTTCCTGCGCCCCACGCCTATCGTCATGCGCCTTGTGAGGATTACCGTCATGCTCTTCAAAAATGACCATTGCTGCTCGTGCAGGGGCGTGTTGTCTTCGTATGTTGCTAATGACGATGCCTAGCACCGTCTGTAGTTTATTTCTCACTCTCTAGCCATGAGCAGTAGTGTCGAGCGCCGCCCAAGGGCCATGACATTGCTACTCCATGGTTGTGAGTGGCAATGCCTAATGCCGTCGGGACCCCATCTCTCTGCCATCTCGTGTCTTCTTTTCACTCTCTTTTCTCTTCTCACTTGATTGAGGGTAGACTTAGCCTAACACTGCCACATCAGTCTCAGTTTCGAGTAGTATTGCCGCCGTGTTGGTCCTAAAGACTATGCCCGTCTTGCTACCACTCCGAGTCGATGAATTCCCAGCTGCCATCCTAATCTCGCCTCTTCGTCAAGTTTTCTTCCCTTTTCTACCTTATTTGAACCTTACGTTTCATCGCCTTCACGTATGAACGTATAGTTCCCTAAGACAAGGGTGGGTCTCTTTGACCCACTTGTCTCACAAATTTACCATAGAAGTGTTGTGCATAAAATAAGAGGATTGCAAGTCAAGGGAGGCGATTCCGAACCAGCTAAATCAGCTGAGGGGCTTTCTTCATGAACTAAGATGGTGCCCACATGGGCCAGCCCCAGTAAGTCCTAAACCCACCTTCAATTCCTCTTTCATCGGTTGGTATACCTACCCTTCTTCTCGAGCAAGGTTATGAGAGTGCGATCTCAAATCCCAGGTTCACCAGAAAACCAAGATACGTGCCGCCAGATTATCTAGATCCCGAAGGCGAGATCGAGGCATCTAACCAGCTTGGTGACTCCACTGGGGACTTACTACCACTAAGTCAGTTCGTTCTTGTTTGACTAGTATCCTCTTTTACTTCTGCATTTATCTCAATGGCATCTGGGTTGTTCAACCCGTTCATCAGAGTCGGGGACTTCCTTATCCCCACACTCATGGCTGCTCCAGGGAAGCGAGCTGCTCAAGTCTCCTTCCCCACTCTCCTTCTGAGTCAGGGCTCACGATTCGGCTCCCAAGTTATCACCTGGATCGGTGAGAGAGGGGACTTAAAAGTCCCTGCCTCCCCGCTTTCTCGCCCTGGTGGACTCTCTACCAAGGCCCCTTGCATGGATAGCACATTTGCTGCCGCGCACCCTGCTATTGACAAATCTACTGCCAGTCATACTACTGAGGTATGCCAAAAGGCTACCCTGTCCATTCCCAAGAAAGGCAAGCAAGTTGTCGTTGCTCTTAAGGTTCACCTCGAGGCAACCCACCTTATCCTTTCACCTCTCCAAACCTCTAGACCTAGAGACTCGGCATACCAAGGTGGAGACCCTGTGGCCTCCACCCCTTGCACACACCCAAAGGCTCATGGTCCATCCACTCGAGCCACACCTCGGGGCAACCCTCACGTTGCCTTGAGCTCGCATCCAGGGCTAGGCCTTCTCAGTCCGAACCTTACATGTGCCATGCATTTGCTTACCACAGCTTTAGGCAGCGCTAGCTCTATGCTACCTCGAGCACATGAGGATCAAGACGCAGACGGAGTCATGAACCAGCTCCTTCCACTGTCACTCTTCCAATGACAGGCAAGCATCTCGAGCCCTGGTACTCAAAGGTCTTCCCTAAGAGTACCATCTTGAGCCAACCTCAGGTCAATCATATACCCGGCCCACAAAGGAATTCGGGGTAATGACCTGAGGTCAAACAGAGGCCTCAAGCCTCCAAAGCAGAAACCCAGCTTGCCTGCTATCCTGGGACCCCATTCTCTACTCCAATTGATAGACGTAGCCCTTGTATGTTCAAATAAGGCGGGGCAGTCTCAGACTCGATTTTGGAATGAGGTCCACAGTCACCTCAGGATTAAGAAGAAAAGAGGCCTACAGATCCTGACCAGGGAAGCCTCTAAGGTAGTTGAGGTCACTCTTGGCAATCTCCTGCCTCGTAATCCATTTTTTCCTCTCCGAGCTCTAAAACCTAAGCAGGTCCAAGAATATTGCTCGGTCATTACCGCCCAGAAGCCACGGTCCCAAGACCGTCGAGAACCGGTCCTCACAAGATCGGCATACAAGGCTCGAGTCCAGTTAGGGTAGGCTGAACCCCTCCATACTAACTTTCCATGTATGACTCTTCAACCTCGGCAGTCCACTGCATCACCAGGCTCTGACCCTCCAGAAGAGACAGTCAGTATCATGGTGATCAATGACCCGGACGACGCTCAAGAGGAGCGAATGAACAAGTTCGAGGAAATGATGCAAGCCATCATTGGAAAAATGGAATGCCTAGAGGCCTCCAGGTCCCCTTCTTCGACTGATTCCCTTACTGGTGAGGACACAGTTCCCAAGCAAACTTCTCCACCGGCCTCCCAAGACAGTTCTACCTCCTGTGGGGTCTCCCAAACTGACATAGATGCTATGGTGGCCCATAGCCTCAAGAACAAGGTCGCAGGTATGCAGGAGACACCGCTCTATCAAAAGTCATACCCTTCGTGCATCGACCAGGTGTCGTTGCCTCCGAACTATCAAAAGGGGAAGCTCCCCCTGTTCAACAATACTACGTCTCCGCATCAACATACTGCTCACTTCCAAGCGGCTTATCGAGAGATGGCAACTGATGGACGACTACTCCTCCACTAGTTTGTCGAGACTCTCGAAGGGTCAACCTTCTAGTGGTATGCTCAGTTGCCTCCAAACTCGATACAGACGTGGCAGGAAATGGAGCAGTTGTTCTACCAACGCTTCTATGAGGTCCAAAGAAACGTGGAAACCATCAAGCTCCTCACTTTGATGCAACACCCTGGTGAGCCGGTCGACAAGTTCATTACTCGATAGTGAGAATTGGCAACCTTTCATGCCACTCCCATGACTGAGAAGGAAGCGGTCAAGACCTGCATACGGAACATGCTTCCCGAGATTGCTTTGCATATTGAGGTATCCAATTCACCCTCCATGTCAGAGCTCATATCTAAGGTAGTTCGTATTGAGGGATTGTTTAAGCATCATGGCAGCCCTCGTCAGCAGCCTGCCAGCTCAAACTATCGTTCCAACGATCGGGGAAACCAAAAGGTAGTAATCAGCGCGGCTATCATCGTGGCTGACACCAAGGGCGCGACTCCTCAAATCATGTGACATCAAGGGCGCGACTCCTCAAATCCTGGACCTTTCCAAGGCACAGACGCCTCAGGCTGAGGGTAAACAGTAGTCTTATAACAGTGTCCCACCTCCTAAAAATACTAAGCGAAATGACTATTGGATCCAACACCAGAATAAAGTTTACCCCTTCGACAAGGAGTGGACTCCTGCATTGCTTTGATTGCTGCTGGAACATAACATGATCCAGCTGCCGAAGGCCAACACTGCAGAGTCGGCTGGGCAGAAGGCAAAAAAGAGGTACTGTGCCTATCACAGGAAGGTATGCCACCCCACTTATGACTGCAATAAGCTCAATGACACTATGGAAGCCCTTATAAAGAAGGGTTAGATAAAACTCGAAGAGTTGAAGAAGGCATTCAGGGCAACATAGGCTTCTCACATAGTAACGATCCAAGTGGATGGCAAGGCACCTGCTATCCTTCGTGCATTTTTCTCCATAATGCTCGAAGAAGGACTCATCCTTCCTAAGCCGACAAGGCAGCCTAAGTTCCTACCCCTACGGACCGAGAACCTCTGGTGCGCATACCATCAGATACGAGGTCATGATATCAGCGAGTACATGGGCCTCCATAAGCTCTTAACAGAGAAGACGCACCAGTGTCAGGAAGTTCAAGGCAGCCCGGGAGGACACCCTCAAGTCCCTCTGCCGTCAGTGCAAGAAAGCCTCCCGACTCAAGCCTAGCAAAATACTGAGCAAGACCATTTGCAGGCCCTCTTCGAGGCAATGCTCCAACAAGGCCTTGTCATTCCCTAGCCTGCCAGGCAGCAGAGGCGCTTGCCCAGGGCACCGAAGAGCTCTGGTGCCCAAATCACCAAGTATGGGGCCACGAACTCAACGAGTGCTCTGGCTTCGAAGCTATAATCGTGGATAAAGTCCAACAGGGCCACATCGTTTACGCAGTTCTCCCAGAACATGTCCAGGCTGTTGCGCCCGTTCAACTGGAAGTCACACTACAAGCTCCTCATAAGCATACACCGGACCCTTTAGAGCCCTCGATCTGTCAACCCTGGGAAGTCCACCATCGGCGGAACATACTCAAATCCCTGAAACATGAGGTAGTCTACCAAGCTAAGACTACTCATCAGCCAGAAAGGGTGGTCCAAACACCCCCTCAGGGATCCAGAAGGAGACGACGGGCACCTAGGTCGGCCCGCCGAAGGAATCGTCCTCCTCAACCACCAGTCGAGGAAGAATTTCTCAGGCCCCTTCCCCCACTTCCAACCTTGTAGGACTTCATCCCAAGCACAGCTCGCCTCGTCCTTTCGTCCAATAAGGCACACATCCCCAAGTCACAAACAACTTGGGATTCCTCCAATACGGGTGACGATGTTAAAAGCACCCCAAGATGGTCAAAGCAAGGGCAAGACCTAAAATATCCCCTACAAACGTCCAAGTCTGATGATGATGTAAAAAGCTGCCCGAAACGTTCTAATTCTTCTTCTCCTCCCTCTACTTCTATTTTCTCCACAGGTGCAGCTCGACGATGCTCAGACTTCGACGCTCTAAAAAGAGAGTTCGGAGGCACCAACCTCACCCAGCCACAGTAAGAGCGCCTCAGAGAGATGCTGGCCTAGACGGCTGGATTCTCGATAGTCATCGACTCCCTGTCAACCCAAGCACAGACCGAGTCATCTTCCAGCTCCTGTTCCAAAGAGGCCTGCCACATGATCCAAGTGCATGAAGCACCCAGCTCGGGGTAAGAACCAAGTAATCCCAATCATGAGATTATGGACTCCCCATTCGAAACTGACCCTTCTATCGCCTGGACCAGCCAGAGATCGGTCCTCTCCCACACTGTGCCCCTCCTAGAAGCCGAGATGTCGAGATCATGGGTTTCCACATGCGAGGTTAATGAGAATCGTTGTGAGTCCCTTGACGAGGAGCTTCAGGAAGCTCCAAGAGACTGGGAAGAAGGCGGTCAGGCCACGACTGATGAGCTTGAAGTGATCAACTTGGGGGATGAGGCCGACCTGAGGCCAACTTTCATCTCAGCAAAAATGTCCACAGAAGAGAAAGAAAGTTGCATTTCCCAGCAAATCAGAACGTCTTTACCTGGCATTATCATGAGATGCCAAGTCTAGACCCTCAAATTGCTGTCCATGACCACAGTATTGATCCAACCATCAAACCCATGAAGTAGAAATCGAGAAGGTTTAGACCTGACCTCGAGATGCAGATCGATGCTGAGGTGAACAGCTCAAGCAAGCCGGATTCATACGTGAGGTCAAATACCCAGGAGGGTTGGCGAATGTCGCCTCAGTCAAAAAGAAGAATGGCTAAATCTTGGTCTGTATCGACTTTCGCAACTTGAACACCGCTTGCCCTACGGACGACTTCCCCCTGCCATTCACTGAGATGCTGGTCGACTCCATGGCTCATTGCCAGATCTCTTCTTTTATGGACGGATATTCCGGTTACAATCAAATTAGAATTGCGTTAGAAGATGAGGAGGCCACTGCGTTCTTGACCCCAAGAGGTGTCTTTTGCTACACTGTGATGCCTTTCGGGTTGAAGAATGCTGGTGACACGTACCAGAGAGCCATGATGAATTTCTTCAAGGACATGATTCACAAGAAGGTCGAGTGCTATGTAGATGACTTGGTGGTAAAGTTTGAAACAAAAGCCACTCACATACAAGACCTTAAAAAGGTGTTTAGGCGGTTACGGCGGCACCAGCATAAGATGAACTCTGCTGCCTGTGTAAGAAAGCCTCCCGACTCAAGCCTAGCAAAATACTGAGCAAGACCATTTGCAGGCCCTCTTCGAGACAATGCTCCAACAAGGCCTTGTCATTCCCTAGCCTGCCAGGCAACCGAGGCATCTTGCCCAGGGCACAGAAGAGCTCTGGTGCCCATATCACCAAGTATGGGGCCACGAACTCAACGAGTGCTCTGGCTTCGAAGCTATATTCACAGAGAAAGTCCAACAGGGCCACATCGTTTATGCGGTTCTCCCAGAACATGTCGAGGCCATTGCGCCCATTCAAGAGGAAGTCACACTACAAGCTCCTCATGAGCATACATCGGACCCTTCAGAGCCCTCGATCTCTCAACCCTGGGAAGTCTACCATGGGCAGAACATACTTAAATACCTGAAACATGAGGTAGTCTACCAAGCTAAGACTACTCATCAGCTAGAAAGGGTGGTTCAAACACTCCCTTAGATATCCAAAAGGAGACGACGGGTACCTGGGTCGGCCCGCCGAAGGAATCATCCTCCTCAGCCAGTCGAGGAAGAATTTCTCAGGCCCCTTCCCCCACTTCCAACCTTGCAGGACTTCATCCTAAGCGCAGCTCGTCTCGTCCTTTCGTCCAATCAGGCACACATCCCCAAGTCACCAACAGCTCGAGATTCCTCCAATATGGGTGACAACGTTAAAAGCACCACACGACTGTCAAAGCTGGGGAAAGACCTAAAATATCCTTTGCAAAAGTCCAAGTCCGACGATGATGTAAAAAGCTGCTTGAAAAGTTCGAATTCTTCTCCTCCTCCCTCCGCTTCTATTTTCTCCATAGGTGCATCTCGATGGTGCCTAGACTTCGACACTCTAAACAGAGAGTTCGAAGGCACTAGCCTCACCCAGCCACAGTCAGAGCTCCTCAGAGAGATGCTGGCCTAGACGGTTGGATTCACGATAGCCGCCGACTCCCTGTCAACCCGAGCACAGACCTAGTCATCTTCAGGCTCCTGTTACAAAGAGGCATGCCGTATGATCCAAGTCATGAAGCACCCAGCTCGGGGCAAGAACCAAGTAATCCCAATCATGAGATCATGGACTCCCCGTTCAAAATTGACCCTTCTATTGCCTGGACCAGCCAGAGACCGGCCCTCTCCCACACTGTGCCCCTCTTAGAAGCCGAGATGTCGAGATCATGGGTTTCCACATGCGAGTTCAATGAGAATCCTTGTGAGTCCCTTGACGAGGAGCTCCAGAAGAGTGGGAAGAAGGCGGTCAGGCCACGACTGATGAGCTTGAAGAGATCAACTTTGGGGATGAGGCCGACCTGAGGCCAACTTTCATCTTAGCAAAAATGTCCCCAGAAGAGAAAGAAAGTTACATTTCCCTCCTTCGAGCAAATCAGAATGTCTTTACGTGACATTATCATGAGATGCATGGTCTAGACCTTCAGATTGCTGTGCATGACCTCGATATTGATCCAACGATGAAACCCATGAAGCAGAAATCGAGAAGGTTTAGACCCCACCTCGAGATGCATATCGATGCCGAGGTGAACAAGCATAGGTCGGATTCATACGTGAGGTCAAATACCCAAGATGGTTGGCGAATGTAGTCCCAGTCAAAAAGGAGAATGGCCAAATCCTGGTCTGTATCGACTTTCGCGACTTGAACACTGCTTGCCCCAAGGACGACTTCCCCCTGCCATTCACCGAGATGTTGGTTGACTCCATGGCTCATTACCAGATCTTCTCCTTTATCAACGGATATTCCGGTTACAATCAAATTAGGATTACGCTAAAAGATGAGGAGGCCATTGCGTTCTTGGCCCCAAGCGGCGTCTTTTGTTACAGTGTGATGCCTTTCGGGTTGAAAAATGCATGTGCCACATACCAGCGAGCCATGATGAATTTCTTCAAGGACATGATTCCCAAGGAGGTCGAGTGCTATGTAGATGACTTGGTGGTAAAGTCTGAAACAAAAACCACTCACATACAAGACCTTAAAAAGGTGTTTAAGCGGTTACGGCGTCACCAGCTTTAGATGAACCCCTTGAAATGCAACTTTGATGTACGCTCAGGAAAATTCTTAGGGTTCATCGTGAGGTACCGTGGGTTGGAGATCGAGCCAGTCCAAATCAAAGCCATTCAAGACATGTCGCCTCCTACAACCCTCCATGAATTGCGGTCTCTCAAAGGACAGCTCGCCTACATTCGGAGGTTCATCTTAAACCTGTCAAGGTGATGTAGACCCTTTTCACGCCTCCTGAAGAAGGACACTCCTTTCATATGGAATGAGGCGTGCTAAGCTGCGCTCGATGACATCAAGCAGTACTTGTGGAATCCACCTGTACTCTCTACGCTAGTGTTAAGAAGGCCTTTCATCCTATACGTGACCGCCCTTGATGAGTCACTCGGGGCACTCTTAGCACAGAACAATGATGGAGGGAAAGAGACATCGCTCTATTATCACAGCCGCAGAATGCAAGGAGCCGAGAGGAATTACCCTCCCATCGAAAAGATGTGCCTAGCCTTGATCTTTGCGATAGAAGCTCCGTCATTACCTGCTTAATCACGAGGTCAAGTTCATCTCCAAGGCAGACCTGATCAATTTCCTTATGACCCGGCCATGCTTTTCACGACGTTTGGCCAGGTGGGCATTATTACTGATGGAGTTCGACATCACGTATGTGCAGCAGAAGGCAGTTAGAGGTCAAGCCCTAGCAGATTTCCTCGTAGCTCACCCGGTCCCTTTAGAATCTCCCCTATTGAGGGATGTCCCAGATGAAGAAGCGTTATGTGGCGCTAACTCAGTCGTGGGAAATGTACTTTGGTGGAGCATTCTAGTTTGATAGAGGGGGTGCCGGGGTTGTGTTCTTAACTTCCGATGGCGAAATGATCCCTCTATCCTTCTCACTTCCAGAGGCATTTTCTCATAACAAAGCTGAGTATCAAGCCCTCATAATCGGATTGGAAATCACACAAGAGCTAGACCTCGAACACTTGAACATCTTTGGCGACTCTGAACTGGTCATCCAGTAGCTTAAAGGGATTTATGATGTAAGGAAGGATACTCTCAAGCCTTACCATGACACGACAAAAACTTACATGGCCCAGTTCGATGACTTCTCTCTGAGTCATATCCCTCAAAGGTTAAACTCGCAGGCTAATGCGCTGTCAAAGCTCGGCGTCACCATTCAATTGTTTCCTTGGGGCCCACCCTAGTCTGGGTGACCGAATGGAGACACGTCAACTTGAGAACCGAAATTGATGCAGATGATGAAAGGAATGTCTTCCATAAATGTCTGCCTTACCCATTCGGGGCACTCCTCACAGCCAAGGATGTTATTAAGGCAGAGCACGAAAAATCCCAGGATAAAGGATCAAAGGTCAAGGAGCATGAACTCGAAGTCTTCGACCTTATGTGTGTAGAGGTTGAGCAAGTAGAAGACTGGAGGGAGCCTATCATGGACTTCATAAAGCATGAAAGGCTGCCTAAGGATTGGGCGGAGCACAATGGCATGCGACGGATGTCCACCAATTACACCCTTCTCGATGGGGATGTTCTCTTTCGTCGGTCATTTGACGAAATTCTCCTAAGATGTGTCAACGCACAAGAAGCAAGTAAAGTGCTCGAGGAAGTGCACTCCGGCGTCTGCGGGCTACATCAGTCTGGCCCTTAGCTCTATGAGCGTATACAGAGACTCGGCTATTACTGACCTTCCATGGTTGCTGACGCCCAAAACTATGCCAAAAGATGTCAGGTGTGCCAGACTCAAGCCTCATTCATCAACCCCCGAAGCCTCTCCACCCTACAGTAACGTGGCCCTTTTCCCAGTGGGGTATGGACATTGTAAGACCCATAGATCCTCCTTCTGCCTTGGGTCTTGCCTTAATTCTAGCAATGATAAGCTACTTTTCTAAGTGGGCTGAAGCGATCCCTCCCATGCAGGTGCTAGGGACCGTGGTAGCACAACATCACATCATCTACCGATTTGGAGTTCCGGATCGGATAATCTCTGATAATAGCCCCTAGTTCCGAAGCCATTATGTTGATCGCCTAGCCAACCAGTTTGGCTTCAAGTGGAAGTATTCAACTATGTACTATCCTCGAGCCAACGGTTTAGCTGAGGCATTCAATAAAACTTTGTGCGGGTGCTCCAGAAGTTAGTTTCGAAGTCAAAGAAGAATTGGCACGAGAAGCTGTCTGAAGCTCCGTGGGCTTATCGCACTACCACTCGTAATGCTACAAACTCCAATCCTTATTCCCTGGTCTATGGAGGTGAGGCAGTCCTACCACTCGAGGTTCAAATACCCTCACTCCGTGTCGCTATACATCAGGGACTGGCTGAAGATGACAGGGTCAAGCTCTGTTTCCAAGAATTGGATGCCCTTGACGAAAAGAGGCTAGAAGCCTAGCAGAACCTCGAGCTCAATCAAGGAAGAATGATAGAGCCTTTGACAAGTCTGTCAAGGTTAGTTCATTCGCTCGGGGGGATCTAGTCTTAGTAGTCAAGAGACGGATCGTCATGCATTGGCGTCGCAAAGGAAAATTGGAGCCCAAGTGGGAAGGTCCGTTCATAGTAAAGAAGGTCACACCAAATGGGGCCTATGTACTGGTAAACTCGGATGGAGGAGAGGCAATGCCCCCTATCAATAAACGATACCTAAAGAAGTACTATCTCTGATGTATCTCCAAAACGTGGTGTATGTAATAGGGTAAAGAAGGAAATGGAAAATAATAACACTATGCAAGTTCAAAAGTAATTCATTTCTTTCATTGCATTAAAACGAGTTACAAGTTACAATCAAAAGCACATTACTAGGGAAGTTACAAAGCTCTTGCATTTGAAGATAAGGGGATGGTTACAGGCCACAACATGGACTTCACGGCTGTGTTGGAGGATTTGGCTTCCAACAGACTGCGGCGGCACAGCCTTCTCGTTTACCATCACTCTTGAACCCCACGAGACATTGCCATCCATGATCATCGCCACGTGTGACTCAACCCATGCTCAGTCATCGCCATGCGCAACACAATGCCGCATTCTACCATCACCATTGGAAGGCCAACGCCGTGCGAGACCATCGCCGTGACCAGCATGCTTCTGCACGTGGCTATCATTGTACGTGGCCTAGGGACATGTGAAGGCAGCGCTGCATATGACTTAATGTTGCGCATGCCCTTATTGTACCTCGATTCCCACTGTCCCTAATTCCCAGAGGGCATTAACCCTTGTGCTTCCTTGGTTTCCCCCACCTGCTTGCCCGAGGTAATCGTCCACCTTCTCACGACCTTTCATCTCCTCCACAGCCCTTCGAGTTTAGCCGGGAACACTCCTCCGACAGTCAAAACAACCTCGTCTGACTCTGTTCTTTCCCCTACCAATGTTGCCTTTCCCCGCCAAAAGTACTTCGCCGTCCACTAGAAAAACCCTGCTCTGTCTTCGACTCATTATCAGAAGGGTCGGAAGACCACCAAAAATCACCGAAAGCTTCCTTGTGACCTCGCGGTCTTCACTTCTCCCTGATTTCCCACTTCAGCTGTTCACCAAACTCATCGAAATTCCACTAAGTTTCTGGTGAGCTCAATGCAGCCCCTCCTTCTTTTCCTTCAATAACCAGAGGACCTACAGAGTCCTCTGAACTCTATGCAACCTCCCCTTCAGCAGCAGAACGATCGGAGGAGCACTAGAACTCCTGAAGGAAACCTCTGCAAATCCTGTTAAGGCTCTAAGAAACCCTGTTCCTTGCTCTGGAAGCCTCGGCACTCCTTGAAAAGGTTCGCAACCACGACACAAAGCTTTGTGACCTCCTCTCTCTCTAAAAACCCTTCTACTGTTTTACTCTTCAGTAAAACAGTAAAGAGGGGTTTTCCCCCTTTTATACCCAGCAATGCCACGAACTACCCCTGCAAGCACAAAATGACACTCTGATCCCCAGTTCCTGATGGTAATAGGACTAGGCCGGGGCGGGTCAAGCCCGAGACCCGAAAGGGTTATCAAGACTTTCAATGAGCACTTCGTCCGGAGGCTGTCACTGCATGCCATGTCAAAAGGGTTATTGTCGCAGGTTTTGCTAAGGGCTACTGTCGTATGCTTCACTAAGGAGCATAATGCTGCGTGCACCATCCAACACTTAGTGCCACGCGCATGCCATGGCACTCCCATCTGGACCATCACCTGATACTCTCAAGAAGTTCATTCCTTGCAGTACAGCCGCACTCCTCTAGGAGTCCAGCCTCTAGTGATGGCTCTGTTCCCTATGGATTCACATTCCCTCACCACACTGCGGTCCAGATGCACGACCCTAAACTGCATGGTCCAAACTATATGACCTTAAACTGTTACGGTGGTCCAAACTATATGACCTTAAACTGTAGTGGTGGTCTAGTTAAACGACCTTAGTATGACCACAGTCCAGATGCACAACTCTTAATTGCATGGTTCAAACTATGACCTTAAACTGAAGTGGTGGTCCAAACTATATGACCTTAAACTGTAGCGGTGGTCCAAACTATATGACCTTAAACTGTAGTGGTGGTCTAGTTGCATGAATTTAAACTGCATAGTCCTTGTCTCATGACTCAAACTGTATGACCACGGTTCAGACGCACGACCCTAAACTGCATGGTTTAAACTGTATGACCTTAAAATGTAGCGGTGGTCTAGTTGCACGACCTTAAACTGCATAGTCCTTGTCTCACAACGTAAAACGGTACGACCATGGTCTATGTTGCATGACCTTAAACTGCACAACTGTGGCCCCAACTATATGACCTTAAATTGTAGCGAAGGTCTAATTGCATGACCTTAAACTGCACTATTCTAGTCACACGACTTTAAACTGCATAGCCATGGTCCGAGCTATAAGACCCTAAAACTGTAACGCACATCACGACAAATGGTCCATACGCACAACTCCAAGGGTATTTCGTCAACATTCCCAGTAGAATTAGATGTATGTAAGAGTCATACCTACCCCTTTAACCCCTAATGGGTTTGTTTCTCACCAACATCCCAGTGAGAGTCGCGTATTACTATGACCCACTATCCCCATGGAGTTTAGGGCCATTCTTATCTTCTCAACCCTCGTGAGGTTCATCTATGCTCTGGCCTATCAGCGTCAGGAAAGTCACATGGATGCCATTGCTCATTATCCCCGAGAGGTCGCACTACTCTCCTAATCCCAAATTCTCATTCGTCTGCCACTCCTCGAGTGCCGCCATCTTTATCTAAACCTCTCTCTTGTGTATAGCCTTAACTATCTTTATCCTCAGGGAGTCAGATTGTTATCCACAACCCATCCCCCATGTAGTTTTACCTACATGACAGCCCACGTCATGGTCCATGCTGCATGCCCTTAAACTGCACAAACCTGGTCTACATTGCATGACCTTAAACTACATAGCCATGGTGCATGCTGTGTGACCTTAAACTGCACAACTATGGTCCAAACTATATGACCTTAAACTATAGCGGAGGTCTCATTGCAAGACCTTAAACTGCATGGACCTAGTTGCATGACTTTAAACTGCGTAACCACGGTCCAAGCTATATGACTTTAAACCATA
Source organism: Amborella trichopoda (assembly GCF_000471905.2). The sequence continues at coordinate 1,563,745 of NW_006497560.1, read as the reverse complement.
TCGCACGTCTTGGGGGCATGACGTTAAACTATTTCACCGGTCCAGGAGGCATGACCTTAAAGATGCCCTCACATATGCGCACACACCCTTTACGTGCATCTTCACGTATGTCCTTCGTAACCGACCCGTTCGTGTGTGCACACCACCTCCATTTCCTCCCCAGTGGATCTAGATACGCGCACATGCCCTTTATGTGCATCTTCACACTGCCTTCCCTAGCTGGCCCATTTGTGTGCGCATGCCACCTTCACCATCATTACCATCTTTTCCCCCAGTGAGTCTTACCCATGCTCACCAAACGGCGAACCCTTTCGAAAGCCTGACTCGCCATCAGCTAGTGAGTCACCATTCTTCACCCACCATCCATTCATCATCAACTCTTCATAAGGCAACTTTATGCCATCTTCCCAAGTGGGTCAAAGTCATCACCATACTCACTCTATGGCCTCCACAAACTGCCATCCATCACTACTACGGTCCAGCTATATGACCCTAAACTATAGTGCACATCCAGGTCGCATGATGTTAACAGGCTTTGAATAGGTCTCGAAGGCACGACTCTAAATAGACCTTCACATGAAAAAACGAGCATGGTATACACCTGGACAAGATTACGTCATGAGTAAAATGACGGACGGGCATGGTCAAGAAACCATGAGTAAAAGAGTTCTGTAGAAAACAAAATCCTGACACGGTGAAAACCTCAAAAAGGGCATGTGAGCAAAAACAGATGAAAAGGGTGGACATGACCACGAGGTCATGGTAAAAGAACCCAGAAATAATGGAAGTTGGTGAAAGCCGTCTTCACGGTGCCACTTCTCAGTTCAAGTAAAAACCCACAGAAGGGCGCTTGGACCGATAAGACAGGCTAACGACCACCACCTCAACCGACTTTCAGTTTCTAAACAGTCACAACCTTGGCTAATGAGGTTTGCCTAAAATCCTCAAAAGCCAGCATCCAATCGCAACACCAGATGGCTCGCCAGGGAGTGAGAGCCGCATAAGATCTCCCACACGTCAACATGGCTCATCAGGGAGTGAGAGCCGCATAAGATCTACCAACAATCACAACAACATGGCTCATCAAGGAGTGAGAGCCATAAAAGATCTCCCAACGACATGACTCATCAGGGACTGAGAGTCGCATACGATATCCCCAGTTCAACAACAACAGGAGTCATTGAGGGTGAGGACGATGACTAAAAGATCCATCTGGAAATGCTAAGGACCATCATGAAGGCAATAAATTGACGAAGCCAAGGTCTAACCTGCCACAGGCTTCAAGGTATGCCTCGTCAAAACCCCCTAGCCTACATGGGACCAGACTTTCAGGATGGGTCAGAAGCCCCCGATTGGACCCTGCTAAATGGGACCTACAGAGATACCCTAAGCATCAAAAGCAAACCAGCGAACAATGTCGACCAATGGTTCATTACATTTGGCCTTCAAAAAAGGCCGGGTAGTCCCTTGAGGGTGAGGACTTCAACAGAATGCCTCAAACTTCTCTAATTACTGCACTTCTCGATTCTCTCGAAGCACAACATTCGACGGGGCATGTTGTTTGAAGGTATTTTTCATCAACATGGGGCCCCCGCTCAATAAAGCCTAGCAAACAATGGAAATTCTGGCAGTCTCAGAATAGCCCTGGAATCAGCCAAGATCTTCATAAGGCCTCTCAAAAGTCTCCTGCCAAGTTTTTTCATATTTTGACATGTCTAAGGCAGTGCAGACTAAGAAACAGTTTCGACAGAATCGACCTCTAGTACCCTGAAACAGCCCCGATAACTAGAGCTACATTTTCGGTGTCTCAAATTGCCATGGACCACCACTATTGAATTCGATACAGTTGAAAACCCCCAGGGGTCAAATTTTAGCCTGAACAGACACTCTAGGAAGAAGTTATAGGCAAAAGAGTGAAACAAGAGGGGCCGCACGCTTCACGTGTGGCCACCTTGCAACTCCACACCAAGGAAGGGGTAGTCATGAACAATGACTTTCGACGTTCATATTTCGCCCATCCCAAGTCGGATCACACTCAAATTTGGTGAGCATGTTCATCTAAGACGAGCGATTCGATATGTGGCACTCCCCATGACGATACCCGAGCGTAAAGAAAAGCTAGAGAGAAGTTGCTGATCCGTAAAGAAAGTGCAAGAAATTTAACAGTGTCGTGCATCCCTTGAGTGGCTAGATCACGCCACTCGCCATCCTGATCGACGTGAAACGAATTCCATCGTGTGTGTAAGGTCTCGGGATATCACTGACCCAAACCCCGTATATGATGAACGGTTGGATTATGCACATGAAGTCGATGAAGTGACAGTAAATCCCATTACTGAAATTTTAGATTCCTGCCAAAATTCCAAAGTTGCAATATCTTCGTTCGGGTGCAGAATCGAGCTGCGTTTATTGCCCCCCGATCGTAACGGCATGCTCTGTGTAATTCAGCAAAGAAACCACCGAAAAATATCGAGGAATGAGTACACTATCGATCCGAAGTTTCAAGTTCTATTAAAATTTCAAGTCACATGATCACGCACTAAAAACACGATCCATGGCTCGAAATTGGTATTAAATCGATCGTCATGCTGAGCTCTAAAAGAAAACAATCATCTTATGATAAATCGAGCATCAGAACGACCCTGGATCATCCATGCAAGATCATGCAAGTTCTAGGGCAACTCAGGGACTGTAATAGAATTCCACGAATTGTTAGGAAAGGGCAAATCTGTCATTTTGTACCTTATGTTCTAATTTATTTTAATTCAATTTAATCTTAATTTCTAGCAATTAGGGTTACTTTTGATCATCCACTCATGTTTGAGGCAAATTCTATATATACGTACCATCATTATACGCACTAGAGGACTCAACCTTTCACAAACGAGAGAGTTGTTACTTAATACAAGTTTCTCTTTCTTTTCATTGTTGGGTTACGTTTGAGAGAGAGGGACTTGAGAGAAACTTTTGATTGGTACCCCTAGGTTTGAGGTAAACCTTCTCTCTCTGCTTTTCTTCTTCTTCTTCTCTCTCTTCTCTCCTCTCTTCTCCCTCTTCTCCATCTGAGTTCCTCGTAGGGGTCATGCACGACAGTGGCAGTGTCGTGCATGCCTCCCTTGAGGCCACATAGGTCGCGCATGGCAATGGCAGTGCCATGCGCAAGTCTCCTTCTTCTTCTTTTCTTCTATCTCCTTCTTCTTCTTTTCTTCTATCTCTTTTGTTCAGCGAGGCCTGTAGACGGGGCGCTGCCCATCGCCATCCACATATGTAGCTTTGACGTCTCAGTGAAGAACCTAGATGGTGAAAGCCATTGCCGCTCGTAAGGGGTCCTTCCGTATTGCATTTCCATAGTAGACGTCGATACCCATCACCGCCTGCTAGAGGCCTCGACAATGCCTATCACCGTCCGCGAGCTTCTTTCGCATATTTGGTGCTTATCATCGTCCTTCCTGTGCCCCATGCCTATCGCTGTGCGCTTCGTGAGGATTATCATCACGTGCTTCACAAATGACTATCGCCGCATGCTCCATCAGAGACTATCGCCGCCCGTGGAGGGGCGTGTTGTCTTCTTATGTTGCCAATGGCGATGCTTAGCATTGTTTGTAGTTTATTTCTCATTCTTTCGCCATGAGCAGTAGTGTCAAGGGTCGCCTAAGGGCCACGACATTGCTACTCCACGGTCGTGAGTGGCAACGCTTAGCGCCGTCGGGACCCCATCTTTTCCGTCTTGTGTCTTCTTTTCACTCTCTTTTCTCTTCTCACTTAACTGAGGGTAGACTTAACCTAGCACTGCCACATCGGTCTCGATTTAGAGTAGTGTTGCCACCGTGCTGGTCCTAAAGATTATGCCCGTCTCGCTACTACTCCGCGTCGATGACTTCCCGGCTGCCATCCTAGTCTCGCCTCTTCATCAATTTTTCTTCCCTTTTCTATCTTTATTTGAACCTTACGCTTCATCGTCCTCTCGTATGAACGTACAGTGCCCTAAGACAAGGGTGCGTGTCTTTGACCCACTTGTCTCGCAAATTCACCATAAAAGTGTTGTGCAGAAAATAAAAAAATTGCAGGTCAAGGGAGGCGATTCCGAACCAGCTAAATCAGCTGAGGGGCTTTCTTCGTGATCTAAGAGGGCGTCCACGTGAGCCAGCCCGAGTAAGTCCCAAACCCACCTTCAATTTCTCTCTCATCGGTTGGTATACCTGCCCTTGTTCTCGAGCAAGGTTCTAAGAGAGGGATCTCAAATCTCGGGTTCACCAGAAACCCGAGATACATGTCGTCAAATCATTTAGATCCTTAAGGCTATATCGAGGCACCTTACCACCTTGTAGTAAAGAGTTAGGTGGAGGAGAGAACTGGACTCTTCATCCACGAAGTCATGGCCTCATGAGAGAGGGGCATGTCATGTCTGGGTGGTCACGCCTGGGACCTGGTGGTTAGCTTAGCCCGTTGTTTCTGGTAGCGCAGGTTGGTCGCTCTTAGAATCATCGCTTGGGATCCGAAAGTTGTAGCCCCATTTGTAGATTGTAGGATCGGTGTACCACTTCTTCGAAGATTCAAAGTCAAAATCATCTTGTATGAATGTAGTAGTTGAGAAGGGTGGAGAAATCTCGACTGGATATATCATAGATGGCCTCATATCTCAAGTGTGTTCCTAGGATTGTCTAAGGCTACCGATGGCTTAGGAATTGGGAGTTTTTCTTTTTGTTTTCTGACTTTGATGGGGAAAATGGTTAGAGTTTATACTTGACATAGTTGTTTTCCCATTAGATCGAGTGATCATGAGTGCAATGTGATCATCATTATCGGGGTCTTTTCGACTGCTTTGTTTTCATAAATCATTTTTTCAGCGCAAGAAATTTTGAAATCAGGGAGGAACAAGTGCTAACACCGGGTTATGATTTGAACAAAAAATATTAAGGTTTTTGAAATGATATATAGGGAGGTAAATGTTTTTGATAAAATTCCAAATAGGGTTGTCCCTAGTGCTTGACTTTTGGATTTTAGAGGAGAGGCGTTTTTGAAATGCTAAAATTAGATTTTGTTTGCATTTTAAACTCATGAGACCGAGGAGTCGTCTGAGCAATTTAGCGTCATGCGGTGATGGATGAGGTAAGCAGTTTAACGTTATGCACCCATAGATGAGGTAAGCAATTTAACGTCACGAATCCATGGATGAGGTAAGTAGTTTAACGTCATACATCTATGGATAAATATCAAATTGGACTGGCCCTAGCAGGTTTTTCTAGTATCCATTGGGAAGTATTGAAGGGACATTGGTTTTGACTAATTAATTGATTATTTGGGGGATCCGGTATCCGTGTTAGGTCAGATCCGGGTCAGTTTGGAGAGAAAGATATGGCGATTTGCCAAGGTCCCCATTGAATTGTAATTGTCTCCAAATGACAGAGGGGATTTTTTTTATCATTTGCTAATACATGCCCCTAAGGGAATCATCCATCGGGTCCGCCCTCCCCCATGTTAGGCTGGTAAGATATCATTTTGGATTCCTTGGGGGTTGTCATGAAATGGTAAAACATTTTCTTGGGTGCCATTGAAAATGTATTTGGCGACATTCCAAATGGCATATGGTCGGGCTTGGATTTACCTCGTTTGGGCTCCCTCGAGGACCTGAGTTCAAGGAAACCCCTCTCGGACAACCTCTTGACTCGCGCATGCGTGTGCGCTTCGCGTGCCACTTGCGAATAGGTATTTCTAATGGTGAGAGGATTTGACAGCATTAAGGAGGTCGACTCCAACACCTACCTCACCATGGTTGAGTTCGTGGGATACGCCCAGGCTGCTGCCCTCTTAGATCAATAATGAAATCCCTCCGGCTGTCCAGCAGCGCGGTTTGAATTCGGTCACCTCTAAAATCAACACCTCATCTAGACTCTCACAAAAAAAAGACTACTAATAGAATCCACTTATGATAAGCTCCTCTTTGATGCACTTACATGTTAATGTTTATAGTTTTGGGGGTAGAGTGATAGGAAAGATAGTTAGGCAAGAGAGGAAAGAAAGGAATAAGAGTAGGTTGATGAGAGCTTGATTTAGAAGTAAGAAGAAGAGGAAGAAGATGAGATGAAAGAAGTGAAAGGATGACCCGAAAATTGTGCAGCCTCCTAGCGTAACCATTCCTAATAGGTATTACGGGAGACAAGGAAAAGCACCAATCTCAAAGCCTTGGAACTCAGAGGATTTGGAAAGTGGAGTTATATGACTAAGCTTGTAACTATGTTACTAACCCAAAGAGCCCCCTAACAGTGATATAGGGAGAGAAGAGAAGAGAGTGAAATAGCTGAAAACATCTCACAGTTCGAACACTGTATGATCCGATGGTTAGAATAGTGTAAGGGTTAGAACTTTTAGAAAAGCTTGCTCAGGATGAACCCAAACCGAGTGATCAAGCGTAAGAGAATCAGTGTCTCTTACTGTTGTACATCATTTTTGACGTTCCTCCATGAGCCCATGCGTATAAGGAGAGAGTTGGTGACAGTCTGGTCTCATAGGTTCACGAAACACTCGTAGGCCAAGATTGTGCCAAAAAAATAAAGCCTCCAGCGGTGCCCTAGCACCAAAGAAAGACCCTCCACTATAGCCCTATGATAGAGGCTGCAACAGGGCACTAGGCTATCGCCATTGTGCTCAAAACCTTGAAAAACTCTCGAGGACTAAATTTGGGCTCAATCATACCCCTCTAGAAGGGTCTATGCTCATGCAGCCTCACAACTCATGGGTTTTACCATAGCACGATGCGGCTTCACCAAACCAGTCCCGAAAATGGGGACTACGACAACGTTTTTTGATAGCGACTTCTCCAACCCATGACACCTTCTCCAATCCATGGCGCCTTTCCCTGAAATCGGATAAAGCTCAAATGTTGATATGTTTTAGATCATGCCAACCCCATCATTTGGACCTAAGGCACTCACTGCGACGTGACCGGGCACCCCTATTGCTCTAAAGAGAAAAGCAGTTGGAGAAACCAGGGCCAAAGAAAGGTTCAGCAGGATCCGGATTTGGTGAAGCATAGCTCAAAATTCAGGACATGGATTGATGCGAGGAAGAGTTCAAAAGAACCACCTCACACAGAGCTACATTCTGGTACGACTCTTGCATTTAATCCCTTGTTCAATGGATGCAAGTCTTCAGGTCACCAAAGAAGCAAATCCAGTTGGTTGCTGGAATCCCTTTCTCCGGTAACCTTCCAAAATAACCGAAGGCGCAAATCTGCATCAAACCGGCCCCAGCTTAGTGTAAAATGACTGCAACAACCTCCTCTTTGACTTGCAAGCAGATCCAGGAGCTAAAATGATGCAGCTCAAGGATGCATCAACAAACAAAGTTCACAAAACTGGCTGAATTTTCACCCCGGGGAAGAATGCCACCACAACACGATTGAAGGGCATCAACATGCTCGCAATCGAGAGAAGAACGAAGATATGTTGCTGAAAAAGTTGAACAGTTTCTGCAAGTTGCAGGGCCAGCTTCCAAGGTCTTCCCATGGCAGAGCAGTCTGCATGCAGGGATGGTCTCGGCATTCGGGCAAAAGATCGTAGGGACATTTTGGTCATTTGCCCCTAAATTTCGATTTGCTTTCAATTTTTTTAATTAAGCTTGGCTTTTGAGCATTCAACCTGTTTGGTGAATCCTCTATATAAGCAAGCTTAGCTCATTTGTAAAAGGGTCCAGAAAAACTCTCCAAAAGGCCGCCTTTTTGGAAGCTCCCATACCCCAAAGGCTGGGAAGAATCGAGGCCAGTTTACTTTTTTGTTGTCTTATTATGTGACCCCCTAGTCCATTCGAGAGAGGAGAGAGGAAGAGAGAGAAAACTTTGAGAGGAAGGGTACCCTTGAGTGCGCGGTCTTGCGGACATCCCGGTCGTGCGGGTCATCCCATTTCTACTGAGCCAAGTTATTCATTCTCTCTCTCTCTCTCTCTCTTTCTCCTCCTTCCACTTTTGCACACGTGACCCCATCTGCGCGGAAGCCCTCACACGTCTGCAAGCCTGCAAATGTGTACTGACATGCGGGTCTCCACCCTTGACTTCTACTCATACCACCTTTAGCGGCCAACAAATCCTTCCGAAAGGGTATACAGGGAGAGAGAGCATGGAGAGAGAGAGATTGAGAATCCAAACCATGCTGACGAGCAGCTAGAGGGCTTCTAAATAATTGCTTTAAGAGGGTCATCCGCCCAGGCACATCCTCAAACCCCCAAGCGGCGTAAGAGCGATTCGTGCTCCACTCACAAAAATCTCTCTCACCGTCAGCTTCCTAACTGCAAGTAAGAGGGCCCGTGCATCCACCACGAGGCAGACCTCAGCAGTTGTTCGAGAGAGGGTTTCCTCACCCCTGAACGGAGGGAAACCAGGGCCCCATCGACATCAACTGGCAATTCCACTGGGGACACGTTACCCTTTTGTTGGCTCGAGTCGTCTCCAGGGTGCCGTCAACAATGGCACCCCTTTGGACATGCCACCTGCTGGCAACCATCATGCTATCTTGCGTGGTTACCCTACCGTGCGTACCTATATCTACAAACTTCCCGGTGGACCAACCGTCAAAATAATGAAGCATGGCAGGGGGCATCCCACCTGAGCCCCTTGAACTGTTTTGGATCACTCTCGACCCAAACACGGTGCTGGTGGCTCCGAGGCCACCCATGCCATGCATAACAGTTCCACGGCTCGGGGCAGCCCAGAGGCTGGCCCCCGATTGGCACAAGATTTCCAAGACGATCGGAATCCCTCCAAGAAAACACACATGCATACCGGAGGCTCGATGGCCTCATCAGCTAAACGAGTGACTGTCACACGCACTCCACCCCTCACCACACAAGGGATTGGCCCTATGGTCATCCCAAATACCACTGTGGATTGTGCACACACATGCAGGTCCAAGGAACCTCACGGCTGAGGAAGAGAACGAACCCACCCCATCGCTCTGCCTACCACTACCGTGCCACTCACCGTGTGATACTCAAAGAAGTTCCCACCAAGTATCATCCTCCTCGCTCCCCAACCCCGCATGAGCACAAGTCGACTCCTAGCATAGGGCTCGAAAAAGACAAAGCCTCGTTTTCGGAACTGCCCCTTCCCGAGTATCTCGCCATGCCAGATCTAATCAGCTTCACCCAAGCATCAGCCGAGCGGACTAGGCTGGAAGAAGGTGAGAGCTGCTTTTGGTTCTGGAAGAAGGTCCTTCGTGACCTCCACAGCGGACAAACGGGGTGTACGAAAGTCCCACTCTCACAGCGGGAGGCAGAAAAAGCCCCTCAAAGAGCCTCTCGAAGCATAAAGGGTCTGAGTCGCTACGCGGTGAGAAGAAGGACAAGGCCTACAACACCACTCATTATTGTGTGGCTGGGGTACAAAGCATAATACCTTGCGCGGCCAATCCAGATCCCCAAGGTCGTCTAGAGCCCGATCGACCCGGGGCACACCCTCGGGTCCCTCAAGTGTTAAAGCCAAAAATGATGCAAGGTCCGCGTCCCTGTGCGCTGGTCTGTAATAGGGCAGGAGTGGAGTTTGACCATGTCTTTCCCCTCAATCGCGAGGCGTACCACATGCTAGCCTTTCACCAAGGATGCGCAACGACCCAAGCGGGCCGAATGCATTTGCGATCGCTGAGGAGGCTAAGGTTTGATCGGAGACCCCCTCCATCAAAAACCTTAAAGTTCCCAGTGCCACTGCTGACCCCTTGCCGTGAGTCAGCCCATTCCCGTGCGGAACCTGCTTCTCCCCCAAGACAGTCTTAGGAGCCCTCGACCCCTCAGGCTGCCACAGAGACATTCCCTTCCCACCAACCACCTACAGAGCTTCAGTGTTCTCCCACTCCTGCAACGTCTTCTCCAATCGCGTAGTACAACCAAATTCCCCCACAAGAGACCGCCAAGGGAGTCGCTATCCGTTCGACGTCTAGAGCGAACGCCCCTCAATCAGGGGGCATCCCGGTGGCACCTCCTCCCCCTAAGGCTAAGGGACATCAAGAAACTGGCCTGCCTGATGTTGATAAACTTAAATATGACGTTATTGGACATCTGAGGAAGCTTCCCGCACTCCTAAGCATCTATGACGCCCTTATGCTATTTAAAGATCTCCAAATGGTTTTGGTGCAAGCACTTTCCAACCCCGAAGTGTATGAAGTGGAGGTTGAACAGGTTGAGGTGGACCCCACCATACTCTACAATTGTATGGCTATCACGTTTTCTGACGACGACTTGCAACTAGGGGAAAAGCACACAATCGCCCCTTGTTCGTGTCGGGCGAGCTGCATGCCTGCCCTATCAATCATATCATGATTAATGGAGGGTTTGCAATAAACCTGATGTTTAAAAGGATCCTCTCTCAAATCGGTCTGAATATTGATCAATTTGAACCGGCCATCTTAACAGTGCAAGCATTCAATCAGGCTAGGGAAAAGCTGACGGGGACAATATGGCATAAGCTCAAGATCGAGGATCTGAATGCCGCCACTCTTTTCCATGTTGTCCACACAGATAGCTGGTATAACGTCCTATTGGGCTGTCCCTGGCTCCACAAACATGGCGTAGTCCCATCCACACTTCACTAGGGCTTCAAATACAGTCGGGATGAGAGTTAGCACGTAGTTTATGCTGACAAGAGGCCAGTCCCAATCGCCGAAACGCATTATGCGGACGAAAAGCATTATTTTGCTAGCTCGACGCTATCCTAGCCTAATTGTTGACAAAATCCCGGATGGATCCCAAGCTAAGAGACACTACTTTGATCTCTCACGAGGATGTGGAGGACATGACAAAGTCTATGCATCATCTCTTTCAGGAGGAAAATAGATGCATAATGGTTGTCCCTCTGACCTCGGTCGATGAAAACCTTCCTGCACCATCAAAAGAACAACAAGGTCTAAGGGATGAGAGAGATGCACTCTTTTTGTACCCTCCTGAGCAAGGAGTTCTCCCGATAGAGACCCTAAATGGGCTTGACGGTGACATAATCTTGGGAGACAGCTCGTCGACACCCACTTCTGCTCACAATCTAGAACGGATGAAGATCTTACGCATCCCTGCCTCCCTTCTGCCTGTATCTACACTGACACGAAACGTGGTAGGGATGAAGATCTTACTCCCTTCCTCCTATACCCGCATCGACACGAAGCGTGGTAGGGATGAAAGTCCAATGCATTCCCTCACCCAAAGTGGGGATGACACCAACGGCCAGGAAGGAACCAGCCACTAGTTTAAAGGTTTTAAAAATTCTGCCTTCACTAAGAAAGTAGGGTGAGCCACCAACTCCTCGGATTGACAGCCCTCCAATCACCTCAAGATACTTCAAATATCACAGGTGCTGCACATCAAAAGGGGAAAAGGGGACCAGTACCGGCTCTCTACACTGCACCACCAGGGGTTAGGCAAAATCCTACAGATCCCCAAAGCCTTGTTCCTCACCACCACAGGAAGGGAGGGGAGCGAAGCCAAGCATACACCGTAGTCTTGCCACATGTTCGACACTTGGGGAGCCTCAGAGTTATCGACTAGCCTGTCTGGGATTCAGCTAGGCCACCCAGATACAAAGAATGGTTCAACTTGCCCTTACCAACCCGCGGTGCTCGCCCGGTGAGACCCGATAACCGCGACAATGGGGGAGGATTCGACCGTGTATGACTGAGCCGAGGTAACGGGGAAAGAGGAGTTGGGAACGAAGGAAGCTGTTCCCTTGAAGACAACTCCCTCCCCATTACCAGGCTTTGTCTCAAAATCTTACAGGAGCTGCACCAAGCCAAGAAAGCAGAATGACCCTTCGTCGGAGGCTGTGGCTATGCCCAGATGGGACTGGTAGGTGCCTCGATCTTGCCTCCCCAGATTTAGGTGATCGGGTGACACGTGTCTCGGGTTCAAAAGACCTGAGACCTGAGATCGCTCTCTCTCTGGAACCTCTTTCTCAGAACAAGGGCAGGTGTCCAACTAATGAGAGAGGAATTTTGGATGTGAGGTGGGGACCAACCTCACCTGGGTTCGTGACTTACTCGGGCTGACTCATAAAGGTGCCTTCTTAGATCAAGATGAAAATCCCCCTAACTGCTTTAGCTGGTTCGGAATCACCTCCCTTGACCTACAATCTCCTTGTTTTCTACACAACACTACTATGGTTAATTTGCAAGACAAGTGGCTCGAAGGACCCACCCTTGTCTTAGGGCAATGCACCCTCATATGGCTGAGAAGGTGATTAGTTAGGGTGATGAAAAGAGGAGGGTTTGAATGAGAGGAGAAAAGAAGAGGGAACTCGACAAGGAGATGAGATTAGCATGATAGTTGGACTAATGCAATGGTCGACTCGGAGTGGTAGTAAGATGAGCACAGTAATCCAGACCGGCGTGATGACAATATTACTCGAAACTAAGGTCAATATGGTTGTCCTAATCTTGTGTGGCTGCAAGAAGGGCATGGTACTCAAGACCAGCACGACAACAAGACTGCTCGACAGCCAGACCGCTATGGCAATGCTAGACCAAGTCTACCCTCTGCCAAGTGAGAAGGGAAGAGATGAGGAGAAGGCACGAGACGACAAAGGGAGGAGGTCCCGACGGCGCTAGACACTGCAGCTCACTGCAAAAGGGGGCAAACAGTGAACTACAGGCAGCGTTAGGCATCACCGTGCGCAATGTGAGAAGGCAACACATCCCTTTGCAGGTGGCGATAGCTTCTTGTGAAGCGCACGACGATATTCATGGAACTTAGAGGAGCCTGCGTACGACGATAGGCATCGAGCGCATGAAGGAAGCTTGCGGACGGTGATAGGCACCGAGTGCATGAAGAAAGTTCGCGGATGGTGATAGGCACCGAGCGCACGAAGAAAGTTCATGGATGGTGATATGCACCGAGCGCACGAAGAAAACTCGCGGACGGTGATAGGCACCGAGCGCACGAAGAAAGCTCGCGGACATCAATAGGTATTGCCTGGACCCTTTCTTCGCCGGCTCGGTGCCTATCACCGTCCGTGATAGACATCGCCGTCTACGATAAGTAGAGGGCACAAGAAAAGCCAGTGGACAATGTTTGGTATTGCCATGACCCTTCGCGGGCGGCGATGAGCATCATCATCTGTGATAGGCGCGCAATGGGGTGAGACCCTACGGGTAATAGGCATCATTGTTTATGCTCCTCGCGGAGAGGTAGAGACGAAAGAAGGGGAAGAGAAGACAACTCACACATGGCACTGCCATCCCTATGAACGACCTGTGGAGCCACAGGAGGGGGAAAGAAGGGAAGAGGCATGCACGACACTGCCACTGCCATGCATGGCCATTGAGAGAAGCTGAGACGAAGAAGAAGAAGAAGAAAGAAAAGAAGAGAGAGAAGAAGAAAGGGAAGAGGAAAAGGAAAGAAAAGAAAAGAAGAGAGAGAAAGATTTACCTTGAGCCTAGGGGTATCGATCCAAAAGTTTCTCTCTCCTTCCTCTCTCTCTCTCTCCAAATGTGACCCAACAATAAGAATGAAAGGGAATTCTATTAAGTAAAAATTCTCTTTTGGCGAAGGGTTCAAGCCTCTTGCGTACAATGGTAGTACGTGGTATATATAGAGTTGTGCTCAAACATGGGTGGATTGATCAAAATTAAACCTAATTACTGGAAATTAAGATTTAATTGAATTAAAATAAATAGGAAAATAGGGTGAAAAATGACAGATTCGCTCCTTCTTAACAAGTTACAGAATTCAAAAACAATCCCTATGCTGCCTTAGAACGTGCATGATTTTTCAAGGATGATCCAGGGTCGTTCGGATGCCTGTTTAATCAAAAGATGATTGTTTTCTTGTAGGGTTTGTCATGGCGATCGATTTGATATCAAGTTCAAGCCATGGATCGTGCTTTAGGCCACGAACATGTGATTTGAAATTTGGATGAATCTTGAAACTTCGAATCGATAGTGTGCTCGTTTCTTAAATGTTTTTCTATGATTTCTTCACTGGATCACATTGAGCATGCCGCCACGATCCTGTGGCAACAAACACAGCTCGATTCAGTGTCCGGACGAAGATTTTGTCACTTTGGAGTTTTAGTCGGAATCTAGAATTTTAGCGCCAGAATTTACAGTCACTTCATCGGCTTTGTGTGCAGAATCTGACCGTTCATCATGTACAGGGTTTGGATTAAAGATAGCCTTAGACTTCACACAAGCGATGGAACTAGTTTCGCGTTGACCGGGCTCGTGAGAGGCGTGATTTGGCCACTAGAGCGAGGTGCGGCGCTGTTGATTTTACTACAACTTTCTTCACAAATCATCAACTTCTCTCTAGCTTTTCTTATTGCTCGGGCGTCGTCGCGATGCTTGCCACATATCGAAATGCTCATCTTGTCGAGACGAACATGCTCACAAAATTGGAGCATGATCCAACTCGAGATGGTTGAGATACGAGTGTTGAAAGTTACTATTTGTGACTGCCCCTTTAATGGAGTTGAGTTGCAGGGTGGCCGCACGGGAATAGCGTGCGGCTCCTTTTGTTTCGCTCTTTTGCCTATAACTTTTCTTGGAATGTTCGTTGAAGTTGAAATTTGACCACTAGGGGTTTTCAACCGTGCCGGATCTAATGGTGGTGATCCCATAATAATTTGACATGTCGAAAATATAAATCTAGTTATATGGTCCATTTCAGGGTATTAGAAGCTGATTCTATCGAAATCGTTTCTCTGTCTGCACTGCCTTAGACATGTTAGAATAAGATGAAACTTGGCAGGAGACTCTCAGGAGTCTTCATGAAGATCTTGACTCGTTTTGGGGCCATTATGAGACTGTCGAAAGTTCCACTGTTTGTAAGGCTTTATTGACTGGCTTCTCCCTTTATTCCACATCGGGGATCAAGGTGCTGAAAAATGTCTTCAAACAACTTGCCCTGCTGAATGTTGTTCTTTGAGAGAAATGAGAGGGACAACATTCGGAAGGGATGCTTAGACGTTTGGATGAAATGTACTGGTCGATCCGTGGAGACTTTAAGGAGAGAAGAGACTTTTTGAGGGATCTGTAGAAGTCCTCAACCTCGAGTCACTATTTGTGATTTTGATAGATTGAGAATTTTGTTGGGACCTCATTGGTCAAAATCGGGCCTATCTGGCGGCCAAGTGCCATGAACCTTTGGTCGACATTGTTTGCTACTACACTAGGTTTGCTTTTGATGATCAGGGTATCTCTGTAGGTCCCATCCCGGGGCTTCTAACCTGTCCCGATGATATAGGCCTCTTATTGTTTTTGAAGGTGAAGTGTGGGAGATCTTATGAGGCTCTCACTCTCGAGTGAGCCATTTTGCGTTGTGATTGGATGCTGATAGTTGAGGATTTTACGTACTCATTAGCCAGAATTATGCTTGTTTTGGCAATTGAGTGTTGGCTGAGGCTGTGATGCTGCGTCAACCTACTTTTTATTAGTCCAAGCGTCCTTTGTGGGTTTTCACTTGACTAGGGGAAGTGGCGTCATAAAGACGATTTTCACTAACTTCCTTTATTTTTGGGCTCTTTGACCCATGACCTTGCAGCCATGTCCACCATTTTTATCCTTTTTTACTCATGGTACCCCTTTGGGGTTTTCACCATTCCCAAGTTTTTATTCACAAAACTATTTTACTCATGGTTTCGTGACCATGCTCGTCCATCTTTTTTACTCATGGCGTTCCCTTGTCCAAGTGTACACCATGCCCAATTTTTTGTGAAGGTGTGTTTAGGGTCATGCCTTCAAGATTTGTGTGAAGCCTTTTTATGTCATGCAGTCAGGATGTGCACTATACTTTAGGGTCATATAGCTGGACCGCAGTGGCGATCAATGGTGTCAGTGTGGTGGTGGTTTTGATTCACTTTGGGAGATGGCAGAGGCTACTTGTGAAAGATGGATGATGTGTGAATGGTGGATGAAAAGTGGTGACCACTAGCTGACGACGAGTATGGATGGTGGAATGGTTTGTCGTTTTGTGAGCATGGGTGAAACTCACTGGGGAATGATGGATGATGGTAATGAAGTGAGTGGACTCACTGGGGAAGCAATGAAGGTGGTGCGCGCACATGAACAGGTCGGTTAGGGAAGGTGTGTGTGAGGGCCTCTTTAAGATCATACCTCCTGGACCTGGGCCAAGCAGTTTATCGTCATACGGCCAGGACGTGTACTATGGTTTAAGGTCATATAGCTGAGACCGTGGTTATGCAGTTTAAAGTTATGCAACTAGGATCGTGCAGTTTAAGTTCATGCAACTAGACCTTCGCTACAGTTTAAGGTCATATATATTGGAACATACAATTTAGGGTTGTGCACCTGGACAATGGCTGTGCAGTTTAAGGTCATGCAGCATGGACCATAGCTGTGCAATTTAAGGTCATGCATCACGTACCAAGGCTATGCAGTTTAAGGTCATACAACACAGACCATGGCTATGCAGTTTAAGGTCATGCACCACAGACCATGGCTAAGAAGTTTAAAGTCATGTAGCACAGACTATGACTGTGCAAGTTAAAGTCATGCAGCATGGACCATGGCTGTGCAGTTTAAAGTCATCTAGCACGGACCATGGCTGTGCTGTTTAAGGTCATACAACATGGACCATTGTGTGGGTCACCATGTAGGTGAAGCTGCATGGGGGATAGGTTGGCGGATAGCAATCTAACTCCCTAGGGTTAAAGATAGTTAAGGCTATACACAAGCAGAGAGATTTAGATAAAGATGGTGGCCCTACGAGGAGTGGCTAGGAGAAGCGAACCTCACTGGGGATTAAGAGGGTAAGTGTGACTCCCTGGGGATGATGAGTAATGGTGTGCATGTAACTCTGTTGAGAATTCGATCACAGATGCAACCCCACTGAGGATTGAAATGATAAGAATGACCCTAACTCCCTGAGGATAGTGGGTCACAATATGATGTAACTCCTACTAGGGGATGTTGGTGTGAAACAGACCCTATGGGGATTGAAGGGGTAAGTGCGACCCCCTTTTTTTTTGCATACACCTAACTCCACTGAAGATGTTGAAAAGGTGGTCCATCTTATAATTAAAGTCATGCGTGTGGACTATTTGTCACGCCGTACATTACAATTTTAAGGTCTTGTAGCTTGGACCATGGCTATGTAGTTTTAAAGTCATGCAGCTAGGACCATGCAGTTTCAAGGCCGTGCAACTAGACCTCCGCTACGGTTTAAGTTCATATAGTTTAGACCATGGCACTACGCCTCTTAACGTCATGCGACTAGGATGTGCACTATGGTTTAAGGTCATATAGCTGGACCATGGTCGTGCAGTTTAGAGTCATGCAACGAGGACCATGAAGTTTAAAGTCGTGTAACTAGACCGCCACAGTTTAGGGTCATATAGTTTGGACTATGAAGTTTAGGGTCGTGCACCTAGACCACGACTGTGTAGTTTAAGGTCATGCGGGACGAACCATAGCTGTGCAGTTTAATGTCATGTAACACAGACCAAGGCTATGTAGTTTAAGGTCATGTAGCACGGACCATTGCTATGCAGTTTAAGGTCATGCAGCACGGACCATGGCTGTGCAGTTTATAGTCATCCAGCATGGACCACGGCTTTGCATCATGTAGCATAGACCATGGCTGTGTAGTTTAAGGTCATGCAGCATGGAACATAGCTGTGCAGTTTAAAGTCATGTAGCACAGACCATGGCTGTGCAGTTTAAGGTCACGCAGCACGGACCATGGTTGTGCAGTTTAAAGAAATGCTTCACAGATAGCTGTGCAGTTTAAAGTCATGTAGCACAGACCATGGCTGTGCAGTTTAAGGTCACGCAGCACGGACCATGGTTGTGCAGTTTAAAGAAATGCTGCACAGACCAAGGCTGTGCAGTTTAAAGTCGTGCAGCACGGACCATGGCTGTGCAGTTTAAAGTCATGCAGCACAGACCAATGCTATGCAGTTGAAGGTCATGCAGCACAAACCATGGTGATGGGTAGGGAATGTGACTCCATGGGGAATAGAGCCATTATTAGAGACTCGACTCCTTAAGGATGACAAGCTGTGGTGCAAGGAATGAACTTCTTGAGAAGGCCAGACGATGGTCAGGATGGGAGTGCCATGGCATGCACACGACACTAAGTCTTGGATGACCCACACGACATTTTACATTGAGTGAAGCACATGGCATTAACCACTTAGTGAGGTGTGCGGCGATAGCTCCTTGATGAAGCGCATGGCGATAGCTCCTTGACGAAGCGCGCGATGATAGCTCCTTGATGAGGCGCGCAGCGATAGCTCCTTGACGAGGCGTGCGACAATAGCTCCTTGACGAGACATGTGGTCATAGCTCCTTGACAAGGCGCGCAACGATAGCTCCTTGACAAAGCGTGTGGCGATAACTCCTTGATGAAGCATGCAGCGATAGCCTCTAGGTGAAGCACGTGACGATAACCCTTTCGGGTCTCGGGTTTGACCTGCCTCGACCTAGTCTTATTATCGTCAGATACTAGGGGCTGGAGCATCATTTCGAATTTGTGAAGGGCAATTTGTGGCACTGCTGAGTATAAAGGGGGAAAAACCCCATTTTATTGTTTTATCAAAGGGTAAAATCGTCGAAGGGAGTTTTTTAGAGAGAGAGAGCCGGAGCTTCCATCAAGAGTTTCTCGGCTAGAGTTTTCCCGACCAAAATCTGCAGTACTCAGGCCTTTAGGAGCTTTCTGGCAAGCTTGAGCAGGTTGTGGGCCTTCACAACGTGCTTGCGAGTGTTTTCTAGGAGTGTCAAGGCTTTCTGAGGAGGGAACTGGGCTTCTCAGAGCCTTAGAGAAATTATCAATGGTGCTTTATCGGAGTTCGAGTGCTTTTCTAGTCGTTCCGTGGTTGCTGGCAGGTTGTAGAAGGGATAGGGGGCTCTAACGGTCCTCTGGTTATTGGAAGGGAAGAAGGAGGATTAATGGTTCTGTCAGAAACTCAGCGGTTTTTTTGGCGAGTAGAGGAGTGGAGAGGAGAACCCGCAGGGTCACAAGGAAACTTCCATAGGAATTCTGGTGGTCTTCCGCCAACTCTGGTAATGAGTGGAAGGCGGGGAAGGGTTTTCCAATGAACAAGAGTGAGTTCCCGATGAGAAGAGGAAGCGTCGGTGAGAACCCGAGGTGTCACAGGCCTACAACGATCAAGAGAAAGTGGAGAGGCGTGAGACGGCGAATGGTTGCCCCTCGCATGTGTGGTGTTAGCTCACATCGCTTTGACAAGCGGCGTGCCCGAATTTCAAGGGTGGTGGGGCTCACACATGTGGTGCGTGCGAACAGCTGGAGCACAGAAGTTAGATGCAGACGACATTACCTCACACCTCATCCTGGTATTCGCACGGTGCTTCTGCTTTACTTTGGCAGACGGCGATATCTCCTTAGTCGCGAGATGACGATAGTCTTGCAATGATACCATCTCGACAGGCAGACGACGATAGATCCTTAGTCTCGAGAGGGCGATAATCCTTTCTTCTACGTAGGGCGACACCTTCTCAGCGAGCAGATGATGATACTCCCGACCTTGGCTGCGAGACGGCGATAGCCTGCCGACGTTATGCCTTAAGCATCTAGTAAGCGATATATGATTGTGAGCTCATTTTCACACTGTCCCTTAACATCATTTGGTAGCGAAGATTTTGCTCTAATGACCCAGCCTTTGGGTGCTGTTCCAAACGTGAAGAACCTCCCGCGAGCAGGGGAGCTCGACACTAATGAATTCACTGACAAAAGCTTGGTGAGAGGTGACCTAGTCTGGCTCACCGAGGCTTTATGTGAACCTAAATGGCCTTTAAGCACATTTGTTAGTGGCCCTATTCGGTTTGGGGTGAGAGAAGATAACGACGACAATGTGAGTGTAGCAGAAGGAGTAAGCCTCCTGTATTTCCTACACCGAAATATAGCCTCAAATGGGGACTTGCCGACTTTAGGCAAGAGATGGTGAAAACCCCGACATGAAATGGTCCTTTGCTGGGCTGCGGGTGCAAGGAGAGCATCGGTATTTGAAGGGTTACTCTTGATGGACCATGAAAGTGCTGAGGCGGTACGAGGAAATTTTGAAGCATGCTTCCCTACTGGCTGCCATTTAGTGCTTAGTGGGCTACTATGTCCGTTGCTCGAACACAGTGAAGGTGCTTTTGGAAACCTGGAGCCATGTTAGGAACACATGGCTGCTCCGTCATGGTGAAGCAGGGATATCTCTGTTAGATCTGTATTTCATTGGTGGGCTACCGCTCGTTAGTAGCATGTATGAAGAGTTTGTGCCCTCGAACTCGGTCATTTTTGGAGATGAACGGGTCGGGAAGGAAGACCATCAGTTGGGCTTCAGGAGCTATTTGGAATTTACTAGCTACTCTGGTTTGAGACCAAGAAGGGACGCGTCTCCTTCACCAAGTGGGTGGACATTTTCTATGAGGAATATGATTATGAAGCCGGTCCATCACCTAGGAAAGGGGAGAAGGGGGCCCCACAAGGTTTTGAGCTATGGAAGGGGAATGGGCATATCTTCCTGGCCGCTTATCTGGTACTTTTCTTGTGCAAGTTTGTTCTCCCTGACAGAGCAGATATTATTCGTCTAGGCATTTTCTGTGGCCTGTGACATGGTGAGGGGGTGAGAATATTCACTTGCACAACCGGTCCTTTGTAGCATCTACTACGGCCTAGGAGCCGTGTTTAGGGGAAAAGTCTATCAAGGCGATGAAGGAGGGAACGACATAGTGGATGACGAAGCCTTCCCAGGGGACTTCAAGATGCCTTTCCCCGTCCACTATATATATGGTTGGCATGGGGCTTATTTCTCGGGCACCTACCTCTAAACTAGAGAATTAGAGGAAACGATGTGCCCGTTTCTGTTGAGAATTGCCAAGAAGAAAGCAATCTTCCATACTCCAGGTCACGTGAGTAGTTTGTTTTACAACGACCATCTCCACATGAGGAGGCCCGCCTTCCCGCTAGGGAATCTCACAGATTGTGCCTTTGTTGACGAGCTGGGCAAGAGCCTGAACAGTGATCCTACCACTCATAAGGAGCTGATGTTTATGTTGAGTGTCAGGGGCAGAGTTCTTCCCTACCGCACTGTTCAAAGTGCAAAACTCGAGGGGTATTTCCCTCATAGATTTTCTCGGTAGCACGGGCTTGATCAAGGCTGCCCATTCTCTGTATTCATTGAGAAGCAGCATAGCAAGGCAGCTCACTGGAAGAAGGACCAGTTGGGAACCCACCGGGAGAATTGGCTCCCGAGGCACATTCGCACAGCTTGGGCCACGTGCTTGGAGTTCATAGAGGTCAATAAGTTTGTGCTGCCATATTTCGGCAGAAGAGTGCGAGCGACTAAAGCCCATGAACTCTGATTCGCCAGTAAGGTGCATTGGGATGTCGGCCACCCCTGCAAAGGGGAGAATTCTCACTGGAGCAAGGAGACGAGGTAGAGGAAGATGGCAAGGACTCCTCTGCTAGGGGAGGTATTTACCCTGGGCTTTCCTTAGGATTGGTGCACCCTTGGGCGGCCTCTCCAAATTTTCATGGACAGGTCTCTGCCTTGGTTTCTCGACATGGAGCAGAAGTCAGAGAGCATTTTTTAAAATCTCTCTGCTATTTTCAAATGGAAAGAGGGCCGCAAGGTTACAAGGTATGAAGGTGCCCGGTCCAAGATTTGAACGAGATGGTAGGGAGCGACCCTCATTGCAAACTCGCCGCCGACTCGTCTCGAAAGGGCGCTCTTTAAACTGTTGCACCCTCTCAAGCAAAGTGGAAGAAGAGGAAGCGGGCTGCCCTGACCATCCCTTGTGCACATGCTCGTCGGGCTTCGAAGCGTAAGCAGCCCAAGCGTCAAGTGGTCCGAGAACCAATAGATGGCTCTTCTCCGATTGCTTCCTCGGAGTCTTACGTATCTCCGGTGACTTCTGATTCACCCTCTGCTCGGAAGGATTCATCTTCTCTTTCTCCTGATGCTTCCTCTGGCTCTCCCAAGGCTCAAGATGGTGTCTTAGATCCCATAGCCTCGATTGAAATTGCTTCGGACCAAGAAGTGACATCCGTGCCTGAGGAGGAGGGCCCAGTCCCGATGGAGATTAATTGGGTAGTTGAGGTGTAGAAGGCCCCCAAGAGGTCGTTGCGATTACCGAGGCAGAGGGTGCAGTCATGGAAGGGGAACTCCAAGAGAGCTCGTGGTCATAGAAGAGGCAGACACCTCAAGAACTAAAGAAGGAGTGCCCTCGCAGCAGGAGGTTGCTGCCTCAAGTGATGTAGCTGCGGGGGATGCAGAGGTAGGACACCCTCAAGGATCAGGTCTGGACGGCCCAGAGGCAGTACCCCTGACTGTCGAAGAGGCAGGGCCTGTGGAGGAGCCTGTAGTTGAAGTGGCTCCCCCAGAAAATAAGGGATAATAAGGAGAGGGAGAAGGTGTTGAGCCTGCCGAGATGGAGATGGCGGTTCAAGAAGAGAGGAGGCAGGGAGAAGTCGCTACCCTGGGAGAGGAGGCTACCATGGTGCTGTCTGACACTAAGGTAGTAGCTCCAGTTGAGGAGGTCAGCCTTGCCCTAGTTGAGGTTACAGAGCTTACAGGGGGTGAAGCTACATCACCTGAGCATGAGAGGGTCGAGCCCGAAGTGGTCATGGCTGGGGATTTGAGCGAGAGAGCTGTTGCTGAGATACCAGGGTAGCCTGAGGTTGCCCCTGAATCTGGGGAGCCTGAGGCCTTCACTGCAGCTAGGGATCTGCTCATTGTGGTCGCTCCTACTGTACTACCTAGGCCCACTTTCAGTAGGCTATAAAGCGTCATTTTTGAGATGCTTCGAACGGGCCTCCAGAATTTGAAGGAGCTATCTGTTGAAGAGCTTGGAACAACGATCCTACAGTTGAGGGGGATCTCCTTAAGGAGTGCGCCCGAAGTCCTTCCTTACTTTGGTAGCATTGCCAATGTGCTGGAGGGATGGAGGATGAAGGCTTTGCAGGCGGAAGAGGCCACAACGCGTCTAGAGGGCTCGCAGCTAGAGTCATTGGAGGCTTCCCTAGCACAGAACCGGGAGCTGTTAGAGGTCCATGTAGGGGAGATGGAAGCTACCATCTCCTTGAAGTCCGCTCTTGCGGAGAACGCCGTAACGTGTCATAACAAGGTAATGACCCTGAAGGCGAAGATTGCCAAGTGGGCACAGGAGCTCAAAAAGTTGGAGAAGGAGACAACAACTTGGGAGGCCAAAGATAAGGAACTAGGCCAGAAGCTGTTGGACCTCGAGTATTCCTTGGGTGAGCAGTTAGCCCTAGTGGAGCATGAGGCTGAGCTGGTGACCGAATTGAGAGTGGGCATCGAGCGAGCCAGAGCCTCGGCCGAACAGTGCATGGGGAAGATCAATGAGATCATTGACCACTGTTGACAGTGCCTTCTTTCTATTTTTCTTTTTCTTTCATTGTAAAGAAAAGACACTTGTAATATTCTTTTTGATGAATGAAATTGTCATTTTCTCTTTCTATATGATGCATGTCTTTTGTTTTCCCTCTTCTTCATTGTTTTTTCCCTTTCACAGTGTGAGACGAAGAAGGATAGCCCACTCCTTGCTTCGTCTTTTGACAGCTTGTCGCGGCTTCAATGACCTCGAATGGGGGAGTGGCTGCTTCCTCACCCATTTTGCTTTTGATTGGACAGGGGCTCATAATTCATGGTTCTCATGATTTGGTGAGCCTGTTCAATGTAAACACTCTAATCTGGGGGAGCCTTGGCTTCGATTCGAGGTGCATTTCTTTTGAGCTTGTCATACGTCTTAGTCTCAGGGAAAAACTCCTTCAAGTGCTTTGAAGTGGCGTGCATAACCTTCAACTGATTCTAGAGGCTACGAGCCTCACTTCTCAGCTCTACCAAGGGGTCTTGTTCCTGAGAGTTGGAGGGCTGACTCTTGTCCACCTGTACCCCTTCGGGAGCCTCTGAGAGGTGCAAGACATTCTCTTAGCTACTGGTGATCCCCTTGTTCAAGGAGGATGGAATTTGGAATACCTTCCTTGGTGGTTGGTGTGCCAATTCTGCTTCTAAAAGAGCAATGGGGGACATGCAAGACCTTTTGCTGGTCTGGCGTATAGGTTACCCTAGGTGCTGAAAGGTTTACCTCTAGGACTCCCTTAGTCTCACGAGTTGCTTCTAGCTTATCATTTTGTTTTGGAGAATTAGAAGTAGAGGTAGAGGGGGAAGCTTCGTCTTCGAGAGAAGGCACCATGACTTCGTAGAGGTGGCAAGGTATCCTTGGGTAGATTGGAGTCAACGGGAGGATTTTGCCTTGTCTTTCCTCCTCTTTGAGCATGACCATAATCATTCGCCCTAGATCTTCAACATCATCATGAGACGAGGGTCTTGTCTCTCTCATAGGCTTCCAATCGTCATCCTTTGACTTTTATAGTGCTAGAAGGTCTGTGAAATAGTACTTAGCATCAGCATAGTGAGTCTCGACTATAGGGAACGGTCTCTTGTCAGCATAGACCGTGTGCTGCCTCCCATCTCAGCTATATTTGAAGCATTGGTGGAGAGTGGAAGGAACCACCCCCTGATCATGAAGTCAAGGGCGGCCAAGCAGGACGTTGTAAGATGTATCGGTGTCGATAACATGAAACTGAGCATAATCAGTGACGTCACTGATCTTGAGGTGAAGGCGCACTATGTCAGCTGGCTTTTCTCTTGATTGTTTGAACCCACCCTTACATGGTGATGTGGTTAGGAGTGAGGTCGTCAGACCCTAATCCCAATCGGGCAAGGATCGTTCTTTGGATCAGGTTGACTACTGACCCTCCATTCAGCATGATCTGATTGATAGGGTAGGCATGTAATTCACCATTCACGAAGAGGGGGCGATTGTGAAATTTTCCTCCCAACTAAAGGTCATCTTCGAAAAAGGAGATTGCCAAGCACCTACTCAGGATGGCTGGGTCAACCTCAATAGGCTCCACTTCAGTCTTGTACACCTCTGGGTTAGAAGATCTTGTACCAGGGCCATACAATAGGCTCTAGACAACAAAAGGGGGTCATAGATACTTAGAAGGGTTAGAAGCTTCCTCAAGTGCCTAATTACGTCATATTTCACTTTATCCTCATTAATCTTATGTGTCCCTGATCCAGTCACAAGTGTAGGTGGTAAGGTAGGCTTAGGAATAGGTTTTGGTTGAGTTTTGGTTTAGTCAGCCAGTGCAGTTTGGGTTGATGGGGAGGTAATATGTATTTGTATTAGGGATGTAGAGGTTTGAGGTTGAGGCTTAGGGAAAAGCGAAGGATCAGGAAACTTGAGGACCTTGAGCTTTTGAGGTGTGGGCTGTAGCTTCTTCCCCGATCTCAGGTTCATTTGCCCCGTGCTGGATGGTACTTCCAAGATCTGCACCATGTGGGAGGCCTCTTTAGAAGAGAAGCTTGAGGATCGCTCAGTTTTGGCTTGGGTTGACAGGGCGTTGGGGACTGTCAAGAATCCAGCTGCCTAGGCAACATCTTTCTTAGGTGCTTCCACTGCGACCTGCTAAGGCTGGTGCCTTCGAGCTATCTATTTAAAGTGTCAAAGTCTGGGCACTGTCGAGCTACACCTGTGGAAGAGATAGAAGAGGAGGGAGGAGAAGAAGAGTTAGAATGTTCAAGGCAGCTTTTTACGTCGTCACCGAAATTGAACGTGTGCAGGGATATTTTAGGTCTTACCCTGGATTTGACTGTTGAGGGTTCTTTTAGCATCGTCACCTGCATTAGATGGCTCCTGAGCTGTTGATGACTCAGGTACGTTCATCTGATTGGACGAAGGATAATGCGAGCTTCTCCTGGGATGAAGTCCTGTAAGGATGGCAGTGGAGGAAGGGGCCTGAGAAATTCTTCCTCGACTAGTGGCTGAGGAAGATGATTCCTTCGACGAGCAGACCTGGGTGCTCGTCTCCTTTTTGGATCCCTGAGGAGGGGTTTGGTTCATTCCATCGGGCTGATGAGTAACCCTAGCTTGGTTGATTACCTCACACTTCATGAACTTGAGTATACTACGTCCATGGTAGACTTCCCAAGGCTGAGAAGTCGAGGGCTCTGAAGGGTCCAGTGTATGCTCTTAGGGGACCTGTAGCGGGGTTTCCTCATGAACGGGAGTGATGGCTTTGAAGCGTTCTGGGAGGACGACAAAAAAAACATGGCCTTTCTGTACCTTCTCAGTCACTATGGCTTCGAACCTAGAGCATTATTTCAGCTCGTGGCCCCATACTTGGTGATATGGGCACCAGAGGTTTTCTGTACCCTGGGCTAGGCACTTAGGCTGCTTGGCAGGCTTGGGAGTGATGAGACCCTATTGGAGCATTGCCTCGAAGAGGGCTCACAGAGGGTCTAGGTCAACGCTTCCTGGGGCTTGTGTTAAGAGTTCTTCTTGCACTGGTGAAAGAGGGACTTGAGGGTATCCTTCTGAGTTACCATGGACTTCCTGACATTGCTGCATCTTCTTTGTTAAGAGCTCATGGAAGGCAGTGCATTCACTCAGGTCATGGCCTCGTATCAGGTGATATGAGCATCAAAGGTTCTCAGTTCCTGGAGCTAGGAACTTGGGCTACGCTGTTGGCTTTGGCGTGATGTGTCCCTCTTTGAGCATTATGAAAAATAGTGCACGGAGGATGGTAGATGCCTCATCATCTTCTTGGATTGTCACTATGTCAGAAGCCGCAGTTGCCCTGAACATTTTCTTTAACTCTTCGAGCTTTATCTGACCCTTGTTAAGAAGGGCGTCGATAGTGTCTTTGAGCTTATAACAGTCATGAGTGGGGTGGCCTAATTTCCTGTGATAGGCGCAATACCTCTCGTGTGTCTTCTGCTCACATTCTGAAATCTGAAGAGGGAAAAAGGGATTATGAGGCAGGAGATCACCAAGGGTGGTGACCTCAATTACCTTAGAGGCTTCTCTGGTCAAGATCTGCAGGCCTCTCTTCTGCTTAATCTTGAGGCTGCTATGGACTCCACCTTAGAACCGGGTCTGATATTTAGACTGCCTCGCTTTTCTTGAGCATGCGAGGGTTGTGTCTATTAATTAGAGCAGAGAGTGGGGTCCAACGATAGAAGGCAACCTGGGTTTCTACCTTAGAGGTGGGAGGCCTCTGTCTGACATCAGGCCGTCACCCGGAATTCCCTTGTGGGGCCGAGGTGCATGCCTGATCTGAGGTTGCTAACTTAAGATGGTACTCTTAGGGAAAACCTTTGAGTACCAAGTCTCAAGGTGCTTGCCTGGTGTAGGAAGAGCAGAAGAAGGAGTTGGTTCATGACTCCGCCTGAGTCGGGATCGGGGAGGAACCTGCAAGGTTGGTGCATGTGCACCTTTAGGGTTAGCCGTCTGGATGACTTGGGGGTCAACCCGGGCTCCGTCAGCTGGTTCGACCTTAGGAAGCCGAGACCCACGAGCTTGTGTCTGTGAGAGACCAAGCGGGAGCCTATCCCTCGCAGGATGAAGCTGTGTGTGGCGAGAAGGAGGACAGAGCGGTTGACCCTCGTGTGCTCGAGCTGATGCAGAACTGGCGCTGCCCCAAGCTGTGGGATGCAAACGGATGGTGCATGCAGAGGTTGGCCAGAGAAGGCCTAGCCCTGGACGCGAGCTCAAGGCAGTATGAAAGCTTCCTCGAGGTGTGGCTCAAGTGGTTGTACCATGATCCTTTAGGTGTGTGCGAGAGGTGGAGGACATAAGGTCTCTGCCTCTGTGTGCTGAGCCTTTAGGTGTACTGGTTCAAGGTAGTGAAGGAGTTTAGGGGGTTGCCTTGCGGTGACCCTTTGGAGAGATGGCAACCTGCTCGCCTCTCGCAAAAGCAGTGAGGGCAGCCTTTCGACGTACCCCAACAATATGACTGGAAATGGACTTGCTAGTAGTAGGGTGCATGCTGTGTGCGGTAGCAAATGTGCTATCAATGCAAGAGGCCTTGGTGGAGGGTCCACGAGTGCGAGGAAGAGGGGAGGCAGGTACCTTTAAGTCCGTTCTCGCACCAACCTAGGAAAGAACCTGGGAGCCAGATATTGAGTCCTGACTCAGAAGGAGTGTAGGGAAGGAAGCTTGAGCAGTTTACTTCCCTAGAACTGTCAAGAGTGCGAGGATAAGAAAGTCCTCAACTCGGATGAACGGGTTGAATAACCCATATAATATAGAACGTAATGCAAAAAGTAAAAGGTGATACTGATCAAACAAGAGCGAACCGACGAAGGGGTAATAAGTCCCCAGTGGAGTCGCCAAGCTGGTTAGGAGCCTCGATTTCACCTCCCCAGATCTAAGTGATTAGGTGACACGTGTCTCGGGTTAAGAGGACCCGGGACCTGAGATCACTCTCTCGGGCACCTCGTTCACAGAACAAGGGCAGGTGTCCAGCTAGTGAGAGGAATTTTGGATGTGAGGTGGGGATCAACCTCACCTGGGTCTGTGACTTACTCGGGCTGACTCATGTGGGCGTCTTCTTAGATCACGACGAAAAGGGCCCCAGCTGCTTCAGCTTGATCGGAATCGCCTCCCTTGACTTGCAATCTCATTCTTTTCTGCACAACACTATTATAGTTAATTTGCAAGACAAGTGGGCCGAAGGACCCACCCTTGTCTTAGAGCAATGCACCCTCATATGGCTGTGAAGGTGATAAGTTAGGGTGATGTAAAGAGGAGGGTTTGAATGAGGGGAGAAAAGAAGAGGAGACTTGACAAGGAGAACGGACTAGCATGGTAGCTGGACCAGTGCAATGGCTGACTCAGAGTGGTAGCAAGACGGGAATGGTAACTTAGATCAGTGCGGTGACAATACTACTCGAAACCACGATCGATATGACTGTCCTAATTTGGTGTGGCTGTAAGATGGGCATGGTACTTAGGACCAGCACGACGACAATACTGCCCGACAGCCAGACCGTTATGGCAACACTAGACTAAGTCTACCCTCAGCCAAGTGAGAAGGGAAGAGAATGAGGAGAAGGCACGAGACGACAAAGGGAGGAGGTCCCGGCGGTGTTGGACACGCTGCTCACGGTAAAAAGGGGGCAAACATTGAACTACATGAAGCATTAGGCATCGCCATAGGCAATGAGAGAAGGCAGCACGTCCCTTTGAGGGCGGCGATAGCTTCTTGTGAAGCGCACGGTGATTGTAATGGGATGCAGAGGAGCCTGTGCACGGCGATAGGCACCGAATACATGAAGGAAGCTTGCAGACGGTGATAGGCATCGAGCGCACGAAGAAAGCTCGCAGACGACGATAAGCACTGAGCACACGAAGAAAGCTCGTAGACGGTGATAGGCACCGAGCGCACAAAGAAAGCTCACGGACGGTGATAGGAATTGAGCGCATGAAGAAAGCTCGCGAAGGCGATAGGCACCGAGCTCACGAAGAAAGCTTGCGGACGGTGATAGGTATCGTTGGGACCCTTTACGGGCGGTGATAGACATCTCCGTCCGAGATAGGCACAGGGCGTGGAAGAAGCCAGCGGACGGTGATTGGTATTGCCACTACACTTCACGGGCGGCGACGAGCATCGTCGTCTATGATAGGCATGCAACAGAGTGAGACCCATGCGGGCGACAATAGGCATCAATGTCTGTGCTTTTCACCAAGAGTCACGCACGACCTGTGAAGCCACAAGAGGGGGAACGAAGGGAAGAGGCATGCGACACTGCCACTACCGTGCATGGCCTTCGAGAGAAGCTCGGACGAAGAAGAAGAAGAAGAAGAAAGAAAAGAAGAGAGAGAAGAAGAAAGGGAAGAGAAAACTGAAAGAAAAGAAAAGAAGAGAGGGAAAGATTTACCTTGAGCCTAGGCGTACCGATCCAAAAGTTTCTCTCTCTTTCCTCTCTCTCTCCAAATGTGACCCAACAATAAGAACGAAAGGGGATTATATTAAGTAAAAATTCTCTTTTGACGAAGGGTTCAAGCCTCTTGCGTACAATGGTAGTACATGGTATATATAGAGTTGTGCCCAAACATGGGTGCATTGATCAAAATTAAACGTAATAGCTAGAAATTAGATTTAATTGAATTAAAAGAAATAAGAAAATAGGGTAAAAAATGACAGATTTTCCTCTCTTTACAATTTATGCAATTTCAAAATAGTCCCTATGCTGCCTTAGAACGTGCGTGATTTATCATGGATGATCCGGGGTTGTTTTGATGCCTGTTTGATCAAAAGATGATTGTTTTCTTATAGGGCTCGGCATGGTGATCGATTTTATACCAACTTTGAGTCATGGATCGTGCTTTTAGGCCACGATCGTGTGACTTGAAATTTGGATGAATCTTGAAACTTCGAATCGATAGTGTGCTCGTTCCTTGATGTTTTTCAGTGATTTATTTGCTGGATCACACTGAGCATGCCGTCATGATCGTGTGGCAATAAACACAGCTTGATTCCGTGTTCGGACGAAGATTTTGCAACTTTGGAGTTTTGGCCGCAATCTAGAATTTCGACGCCGAAATTTGCAGTCACTTCATCAGCTTCATGTGTGGAATGCAACCGTTCAGCACGTACGGGGTCCGGACTAGGGATAGCCCTAGACCTCACGCACGTGATGGAACTCGTTTCGCATCGATCGGGATCTTGAATGGTGTGATTTGGCTGCTCAAGCGAGGTACGATGCTGCTAATTTTCCTGCAACTTTCTTCACGGATCAACAACTTCTCTCTAGCTTTTCTTTACGCTCGGGAGTCATCGTTGGGCGTGGAACATTTCGAAACGTTCATTTTGTCGAGATAAACATGCTCACAAAATTTGAGTACGATCCAACTCAAGATGTGTGAGATATGAGTGTCGAAAGTCACTGTTCATGTTGAGTTACAGGGTGGCTGCACGGGAATAGCGTGCGGCACCTCTTGTTTTGCTCTTTTGCCTATAACGTTTTCTTGGAATATCCGTTTCAGCTGAAATTGACCCCTGGGGGTATTCAACCATGTTAGATCTAATGGAAGTGGTCTCACAGTAGTTTGATGCATCGAAAATATAGTTCTAGTTATAGGGTCTATTTCAGGGTGCTAGAGGTTGACTCTACCGAAATTGTTTCTCTATCTGCACTACCTTAGACATATCGGAATGCAACAAAACTGGGCAGGAGACTCTCAAGAGTCCTCATGAAGATCTTGCTCAGTTTTGGGGCCATTATGAGACTATCGAAATTTCCACTGTTTGTTAGGCTTTATTGACGTCTCCCTTTATTCTGCATCGGGGACCATGGTGCTGAAAAATGTCTTAAAATAGGGACTTGTATGGACTTAAAATAGGGACTTGTATGGACTTAAAATAGGGACTTGTATGGAAAAGGGATGCTGGCCCCCTTGGTCGTAATAGAGGCTGTGTTGGCTAGACACCGCTAGAAACAGGGCCTTGGTTACTTGGGGTAACCAGACCTACCGTATCTGCCATTCCCTCTTGAGTCAAGATTTATCCATAACGACGGGAAGACAGAATTTGAAACCAAGGCGCAAAAGAAAAAAAAAGAGTAGGGAGAAGGAACCTCGACACAATACATAAGATAAAAAAAAACAGAGAAAAGGGGGGTCCACTTTATTCACATGTGCAAGAGGTTACAATATCTCATTGAGTGGGCCATTAAGGCCCGCACACAAAAAAAAGAAGAGAGGGGGGGGAAGAGGGGGAAAGACTGTAAAATGATCGAGCGCCTTGCACATTTTCTTTCTCAACACCAGTCCTTCCTCCAACACTGCCTGCTTCTGCTACTCATGGAGAGAGATGTTCCTCATCACTTGCTCAGATGAGCTAAGGAGCTGCTCCATCTCCAAACTTATGCATGCCAATCTGCGAGACCTCAAAGCCATCGCCTCCCTATGTTGATGACGACGAGCCCTCAGGTCAACCATGTGAGCCTGCAAAGAAGCGATCGTGTTCTCCACATCCGCTAGCCAGTAGGAAAGTTTGATCTCTTCTTCGGACGATTGAGCGTCCTTAGCAGCGAGTTGCTCCCTCTCTTCTTCGAAGTCCCACAGGAAGGATCGCTTCTTCGCTAGCCTCTCTTGCAGGGAAGCTATGCACGCGTCAAGGACCTTCGGTGTGGCAAGCCCATTGAAAACGGCTGTTGAGCCCCAGTTGGTGAAATCCCCTAGTAATTCTTTCAGCCGGCTAAAGACCCCCTCTCTGGGGGGTACAGCTTCCAAGCAGGCTGCGTAGGTTTTAACAACCTTGAGCTTCGTTTTGAGGTCAGAAAGGGGACACTCACACAACACCTGAAGGCCAGCCCGGACCATGTGCTCCACAGTTGACCCTTGAAAATCTGACGACGAAGGAGCCAAGGCAATGGGACACATAGACGTAGAAGGCTGAGTGTCAGACGATGCCTCCACACCCACAAGGGCCGAAGACGTAGGGAGATCTACATAACCTCCGGGCAAGGACTCCCCAGCGTCGCCCCTTGGTGAAGATGCTTCAAAGCCGGGTGGCACCCGTGGGGCCACCAGGGGAGGCGACAAAGCCGATAAATCCTTTGCCTTCAGAGGCTTCGCTGCACAAAAGAAAAAACCCCAAGGGCTAGGTTAGAAACGGCGCGCCTGCCACGCATTCGAACCCAAGCAGACAACATTACCTAGTGGAGAAGAAGGCGGACTCTTGTCGTCCATGGTCCCTGCTAGGTAAAGTGCTACATCGGAAAGAGGCAAATGCCGAAAAGGAGGCCTGAACAAAAGGGCACAAAGGATGTTTGCTCTTACTTGGGATCCAGACCCTGAGTAGGAGAGAAAAGCAAACACCCCTCCATTTTATAAAGTCTGGTAGTAGAAGGGCCAATCAACGAGCAACCCCCCCAATCGCAAGAGAATGCCGGCGACAAGCGAGAATGTCAGCGGCATGCAAAGCGAAGAATCGAAGGCCAGGCATCGAGGCACCATCAGCATAAAAATCGAAGCGTCGCACGAGCAAGTGTCACATTCCTCGAAGGTACGGTCACATGAACGACACATGAAGCGAGGTGCCACACGTGCGGAAGATTATGCTGAGGCACGAGGAAGCACTAGCGCACGTAATCAAACTGTCGTACAACATTGACACCTCCCCTCTCACCTAGCATTAACTGCTCTCCATGCACAAAGTGGCCCATCGGAAATGAAGCAATCATCGCCATTCAAGTGCCACTCTCGAATGCAATCTAACCTCACTCGGCCTGCCTCCAGGCAAGGCCCACTCAGAGCTCCCAGGGCACGCCTTTGCACTGCTGTGCTTCGTGGGAAAGCGAACCTCATCCCCTGTCTCGCCCACATACGGGACCCCCTGCGGTTCCCCTTCAAAAAAAAAAAAAATGGGGTCATGCAAAAATTGGCAATGACGCATTCCCCGACGGTTGGGATGAAAACCCGAAAGGGCATCCCAACCATCACCATGCAACAAGCAGCGATCGCCCCATGGGCAGAACAGGTAATCCATAGACCATTCCTTATTCTCATCATTAGTAGGGATAAGGACTGGACAGGCTCATAAAAAGAAAGAGAGAAAAAGAAGCGGTAAATAAAGGCGTGCAAGGCGACCACAAACAGCCAGCTCAAAACGAAAATTTATTTCATGAATGTAAAGGATTGCATAATCACAGTTACAACAAACAGTAGCTACGAGGAAGTATCCTCATTCTAAAGTGGGTTTCATGCCTTCCAAGAACCAAATGGGGGGCGGGGCATGCCCCTTTCATTCGATGAAGAACGTGAAGAGCCGTTCACTCCTCGGTGGGAGCAATACACGTGCCAGGCCTAGGCGCGTCGCCCCTACCAACAGTGACAACTGGCCCCCAACACCTTATCCACGGCTGTGGGCCTCATGCCATGGGTCCCGCAGAAACAGAGGAGCTTTGCAGCAACAAGCTCGCCCTCTGTCACGGGTCCATCGTTGCCTCCGCACGGGCAAATGTCTTCACAAGGATGCCCAACGCCCACGTATACCCCAAAGGTTGGTGTCAAGCAGTTAGTACCCGTAGCCCGACATATCTCATCGGTCAAGCTCTTCAAAGAAAATGAAGTCTTTGCACTGCCTTCACACAAAGGAGCATAAAAAAAGGGAAACTTAGTCACAAAGGGAAAAAGCTGCCCTCACGCTCTCCTGCCTAGCCCCTTTTAAAAGGCCTAGGCTCATCAAAGCTTCCCAAGAACCTAGCCACCCATTTGCTTGGCCACATCACCACGACAGTGCCTTGATGACCGCAACATTTAAAACCTTTCACGCCTCACCTACCAGGCGTTATTCACGAAGCGTCACGGTCAAATCTTGCACCGCCGCATTACCGGCCTGGCGTTATCAGCAGATCAGTCAGGCGGATATTGTGCCAAGGCCCCGCCACCACGTGGCATTCTCCATCTGACCTCGCCCAGCATGCAAGCTCCTTGTCAGCCGAGCACCGACTCTAT
Organism: Amborella trichopoda; assembly: GCF_000471905.2. The sequence goes on along the minus strand of NW_006497560.1, from coordinate 1,529,480 downwards.
GAACTCTCTCGAGGCACGTCGCCACTTTGACCCCCCCCTTAGTGATACATCATCATTCCACCCCCCACGGGTGCCTCTTCATTCCACCCCTCGTGGGTGCCTTTTTATTCCAGCCCCCCGCGGGTGCCTCTTCATTCCACCTCCCGTGGGTGCCTCTTCATTCCACCCCCCGCAGGTGTCTCTTCATTCCACCCCCCATGTGTGCCTCTTCATTTCACCCCCCACGGGTGCCTCTTCATTCCACCCCCCCGCGAGTGCCTCTTCAATCCACCCTCCAGGGTGCCTCCTCATTCCACCCCCCATGGGTGCCTCTTCATTCTACCCCCCGCGAATGCCTCTTCATTCCACCCCCCCGTCGACGCCTCCTCCTCGCCACCCTCTGCGGGTGCCTCTTCATTCTAGCCCCTGCGGGTGCCTCTTCATTCCACCCCCCGTGGGTGCCTCTTCATTCCACCCTGCGGGTGCCTCCTCCTCTCCACCCTCCACGGGTGCCATCTTCACACACCCCGCAGGTGCCTCATCACTCCACCACCCCACGGGTACTTCCAACATCCCACCATCGCGGGCACCATCCGACACCTCCCACGGACACCTCCATCATCGACCCTGTGTAGACACAAACCACCTGGGTCACCATAAAGACTCTTTGGGGTAACTCCCAACAAGGCGAAAGGACACCTTGCCTCAGCCCCCAGTCGCTACAATCAACTTGGGGCAAGGCCACCCCCTAAAGACTCTCAAGGCTCCTTCGCTAAGGCTCACTACAGTAGTGACCCCTCCTCCCCCTCAAAAAAAAAGAAGAAAGAAGCCAGGCGCCATGGCAACCAATGTGAGTAAAAGAAAAAGAGCTTCAGGCGGACATAGCCCCACAAAAATGGGGGCTATGGATAAAATTGCCCAATAAAAAAAAGACAGGGGTGTGGTGCAAACTTGTAAAGGGCACCATGAGTAAAAATGACAGGCAGGCATGACCACTAAGCCATGAGTAAAAGAGTCCTAAAAAAATCCGGGCATGGCGAAAACCCGCAATGGGCGTCATGAGTAAAAGCGGAAACTAACGGGTGGACATGACCTCAAAGTCATGGGTAAAAGCACCTCAATAAAGGGTATGGTGAAAACCACTCTGTTGGCACCATATCCTCTGCGTCTAGGTGACAACCCACAAAGGGCGCCTGGATCGAACCTCCTACTGTTGGCCTTCGGGCCAAACCTCCTCAATCCAGCCCTAGTACCTTCCAAGAAAAGACTTTCCGACCCCAGTGCCTTTAAAAAAAAAACTTCGGCTCCAATGCTAAAAAAAAAAACTCCAGCCCCAGTGCCGTAAAAAAAAAAACTCTAGTCCCAGTGCCTTCAAAAAAACATCCGGTCCCAGTGCCTTCCAAAAAAACAAACTCTGGCCCAAAGCCTTTTAAAAAAAAACTTCGGCCCCTTTGCCTTAAAAAAAAAACTCTCCGGCCCCAGTGCCATCCAAAAACAATTCGGCCCCATTGCCTTCCAAATAAAAAACTCCGGCCCCAAAGCCTTCAAAAAAAAAAAACTCTGGCCCCAACAGTGTCTTCCAAAAAAAAAACTCTGGCCCTAGTGCCAAAAAAAAAAAACTCTGAGCTCAGTGCCAAAAAAAAAAAAACCTCCAGGCTTAGTGCCAAAAAAAAAACTCCGGCCCCAGTGCCTTCAAAAAAAAAAACTTTGGCCCTTGTGCCTTCTAAAAAAAAAAATTGAGGCCCCAGTGGCCAAAAAAAAAACAAAAAAACTCCAACCCTAGTGCCTTCCAAAACAAAAACTCCGGCTTTTGTGCCTTTCAAAAAAAAAACTGCAGCCCCAGTGCCTTCCAAAAAAATAAAACTTTGGCCCTAGTGCCTTCAAAATAATTTCGGCCCCATTGCCACCTTTTTTTTATCCCGAGCCTTAGCGCTGCCTTCTTATTTTTGGCACCGGAGCCTTAGTGCTCCGGTGCCACCCTTTTATCTTGGGCCTTAGCGTCGCCTTCTTATTTTCGGCACCGGAGCCTTAGTGCTCTGGTGCCACCCTTTTATCCTGAGTCTTAGTACTGCCACAACACAAAAAAACATCCTTTCTGCCTCTTCTTTTCCATCAAACTCTTGCAGCTAAGGTGAAGTCCCCTAAAATGGGACTGCCTCATAGGCCAGCCTCCTATCACGCTTGGACCATTAGGACGCATCGAGAAACCCCCAGCCACGACAGTAGGACGTAAGCCGAAGAGGTGCCTTGCTTGCTGTTCTTCTCATCAAACTCCAACATCCAAGGTGAAGTCCCCCAAAATGGGACCACCTCAGAGGCCATCCTCCTATCACGTCTGAACAATCGGGATGTGCCGAGAAACCCCTAGCCACATTAGTAGGAGGTAAGCCGAAGAGGTACCTTGCCTGCCTTTTTTTCCTCCACCAATCTTCAAGCATCCAGGGTGAAGTCCCCTAAAATGGAACTGCCTCAAATGCTGTCCTTTCTTCATGTCTGAGTAATTCGGGAGACCCCCAACTGGACCTGTAGGATGTAAGCCAAGAGGTACCTTGTTTGCTCCTGGTGTTTCTATTTGGATAGGGATAAAGCTCATAAGAAGGGCCCTTGCCAACTGGAACATCAGGACCTCCCCAGCTAGAATGGGATAATGCTCACAAGAAGGGCCCCCATTGGCTAGAAAACCAGCAGTCCGCGTTGAGAAGTCGTAAGCTAGCCGATGGTAGAATATCAGCGTGATCTCCCAAAAAAGAAAATGGATTCTGGTAAGACCCGGAGAAACCCCCCAACAAGGCACCAGACCACTGGAAACCACTTTGATCGCCCCTCGATCAAGGGAAAATCTTAGCAAGGTCTACCCCTCGAGAATTGTGCTGTGCCGGTGATCAAGAAAAAAAATATGATCGAGAGACAATAAACGCATCTTGGCAAGGATTCGTTAGACGAGCGATGACGTTAATTTTTTTTGAATGTTGCAATTCTCGCTTCTCTCGAAGTGAAACATCGGGCATGGCAAGTTGTTGTACGTTATTTTTGATGTACCTCCATAAGCTCATGCGAATAAGGAGAGAGCCAGCGACAGTCTGGTCTCGCGGGTTCACGAAACACCCGCAGGCTAGGATTGTGTCAAAAAATAAAGCCTTCAGCCTAGTGACCTGGGTGCGGTGCCCTAGCACCAAAGAAAGACCCTTCACTGTATCCCTATGATAGAGGCTGCAACAAGGAACCAGCCCATTGCCATTGTGCTCAGAATGTCAAAAAACCCCTGAGGACCAAATTTGGGCTCAATTGGACCCCTCTAGAAGGGTCTATGCTAACGCGATGCAGCTTCACCAAACCAGTCCTAGAAATGGAGACTGCGAGAACGTTTTTCGACAATGACTTCTCCAACCCATTGTGCCTTCCCCTGAAATCGGATAGAGCTCAAATGTTGATATGTTCTAGATCATGCTTGCCCCGTCATTTTGACCTAAGGTAATCACTGTGGTGTGACGAGGAACCCCTATTGCTCTAAAGAGAAAAGCAGCTAGAGAAATCAGGACAAAAGAAGGTTCAGTAGGCTCCAGATTTTGTGAAGCATCGCTCAAAATCCGGGCCATGGATTGATGCGAGGAAGAGTTCAAAAGAGCCACCTCGCACAGAGCTACATTCTGATATGACTCTTACATTCAATCTCTTGTTCAATGGATGCAAGTCCTCAGGTCACCAAAGAAGCAAATCCAGACAGTTGCCGGAATCCCTTTCTTTGGTAACCTTCCAAAATAATCGAAGACATAAATCTGCACCAAATCAGCCCCAACTTGGTGCAAAATGACTAGAACAACCTCCTCTCTGACTTGCAGACAGAGCCAAGAGCCAAAACGACACAGCTCAGGGATGCACTGGCAAATGAAGTTCACAAAATTGGCTGGAGTTTCACACCAGGGAAGAAGGCCACCACAACATGATTGAAGAGCATCAAAATGCTCGAATCGAAAGAAGAACAAAGATATGTTGCTGAAAAAGCCGAACAGTTGTCGCAAGTTGCAGGGCCAGCTTCCAAGGTCTTCCCATGGCGGTGGAGCCTGCATGCAGGCACAGTCTTGTCATTCGAGCAAAAGATCGTAGGGACATTTTGGTCATTTACACCTAATTTTGGATTTTTTTTCAATTTCTTTAATTGTAATTAATCTTGGCATTTGAGCGTTCACCTTTGTTTGGTGAATCCTCTATATAAGCAAGCTTAGCTTATTTGTAAAAGGGTCCAAAAAAATGCTCCAAAAGGCCCCCTTTTGGAAGCTCCAATACCCCAAAGGCTGGGAAGCATCGTGGCTAGTTTACTCTTGTCTTGTCTTATTCTGTGAGCCCCTAGTCCATTAGGGAGAGGAGAGAGGAAGAGAGAAAACTTTGAGAGAGTGGGTACCCCTGAGTGCTCGGTCTCGTGGACATCCCGGTCGCGTGGGTCATCCCATTTCTCTTGGGCCGAGTATGGGTACTAACCTGTGACCCCGTTCGTGCGGAAGCTCGCACACGTCCACGTACGTGTACTAACCTTCGGGCCTCCACCCTCGACTTCTACTCATACCCCCTTTAGTGGCCAGCAAATCCTTCTGAAATGGCATCTTGGGAGGAGGGACTCTAGGATCATATCTCGATAGCATGGAGAGAGTGAAAGGAGAGAGAGAGAGAGATTGAGAACCTGAGGAGGGCTCCTGTCCAAACTGTGCTGACGAGCAGCTGGATGGCTTTGTAATTGCTCTAAGAGATCCATCCGCCCGGGCACGTCCCCGAACCCACCCAAGCGGCATAAGAGCGATTCACGCTCTAGTTGCAAAAATCTCTCTCACCATCGGCTTCCTATTCGCAAGTAAGAGGGCCTCGTGTCCATCGCACGCCGGACCTCAACGGTTGTTCGAGAGAGGGTTTCCTCACCCCCACGCTGAGGGAAATTAGGACCCCACCAACATCACTTACAACTCGACAATATTGTACGAGTTGATGGTTTGAGTAGCAGTCCAAGAGTTAGAACCCTAGGGCACCATCTCAGGATGACCCCAGATCGAGTGCTCAAGGGTGAAAGAAGTAGTGAGTAAAGAGAGAAAGCAAAGAAATGATGAAATAAAAATAAAATGAAATGAGTATATGAATTAGAGAGAGATAGAGATATTTAAAGTGAGAAAGAAGAGAGTTAAGAGGGATGAAAGAGAGAGAGTAAGGGAGAGAAAATGAGAGAAGGGAGCGAACCTGCCTAGGGCATGGGTCCATGACTTGAACGGGGAGTATAGAGAGAGAAGCCGAGCCCACCTTAGGTACGGGTCCATGCACTCTGGAAGTGAGAAGGAGAGAGAAAGTGAGAGAGAGAGATGGACCCACCTATGGTGCGGTTCCAAATGTCTTAGGGGGTAGGTTGGGGTGAGAGAGGTTCGAGAGAGTAGAGAGGGGAGAGACGGACCAGCCTAACGTGAGGGTCTGGGCTTCAGGGGGAGATGAGGGAGTGAGAGGAAATGGGGGAGTAAGAGAAGATGGATGGACCCGCCTTAGGTGTGGGTCTGTCAATTAACAGGAAAGAGAGAGAGAGACAGAGAGTGTAAGGGAGAGAAAATGAGAGAATGAAGCGGACCTGGGGTGTGGGTCTGTGACCTGAACGGGGGAAAGAGAAGGAGAAGTCGGGTCCACCTTAGGAGAAGGGGAGAGAGAGAGAGAGAGAGAGGAGAGAAAAAAGAGAAAGAAGAGAGAAAGAAGAGATAAAAGAGAGAAAAAAGAGGCGAAAGAAGAGAGAGAGGAGAGAGAGTGGTTCGAGAATGGGCTTGAGCCTAAGTGCACCTTTATGGGTCCCTTTGCATGCACATAAGAGAGAAGTCTTGATCTTTATTGGTCAAGGCTAGGGTCGAGGGTTTAGGTGTATGACTTATGTGGGTTGGGGTAAGGTGTAATTTATGGGGTACTATGGTGTATAGGCTAGGATGATACAAGAGAACTACGATGTATCGAGTAGGGTTGAGAGTAGGCAAGCTAAAGGTGTATGTGGTACTATGGTGTATGGAGTAGGGTAGGGTGTAGGATAGTTAAGGTAGGGTGTAGGGTGTATGGAGTACGATTGGGAGTTAGGAGTTCTAGGGTGTATGGGAGCTAGAGTGTATGGGATAGGATTGGGAGTGAGGAATCCTAAGGAATTTGGAATTTTGAGGTTCTAGGGAGTAAAGGATTCCTAGAGGTATTTTCTCTCTCTAGGAATTGTTCCTCTCTCATCTCTCCTTGAGTCTTAGGTTTGGAATCAAAGGAAAATAAGAAGCCTAAACTCTTAGAATTCTCAAGCTCTTCTCATTAATTTCCAAAACTCTCAAGAGTCTCATTACAAATTACTACACTTTGCTTATATAGAGTATCCCCAAAACAAGGGTAGATACTCAAAAACCTTCAAAATTGTTGAAAATTAGAAATTTAATGAATAAAATTATTAATCTCATTTTTAAAAATAATGACCAAAATACCCCTAAGCACTTTTCAACAAATGACAAAACCATCCCTCCATGAGGGGCCTCTTATCATTACTAGGCCTCAAGAGTTTTTTCAGACGTTTACAATGGGAATTTGGATGATCAAACATTGTAGAATTGATGCTTGGATTGTTACACACGTTTTGATACCCACTGATTGTCTTGGAACAGAGTTTTAAGGTAGAACTCAAAATCCGACCAAGTCTATATAATTGTGATTCTTCGACCACCAATTTGGCACTATCCGTGATGTTCTTAGACTTCATTTGATCATAAAATGAAGAGGATACTATCACGATTATTTTGTGATAAATTTTATCCTTTTTTGTCTCCGTTTGAGCACGTTCCAAATTTAGGAGGTCGCAGAAAAATGGGATTCCGATGACCGGAAAAGTATGCCTTCTTTGACCTCAAAATTTGGTGTTATCTGTCCTATGATCATTCACTAAAATTTTATCAAACTGAAGCTCTTCAGAGCACGGTTGAAACGGGCCCATACTTGTGACGATCCGGCATCGGGATCTTGAGTTATGACCTCTCAAAGAATGTGATGTTCCTCTTTTTTAAAAATCTGAATTTTCATGTTTTGAGCCCATATTTTCTCAAAGAATTCTCTCATTTCGGGCCACGCCATGATGCGTGCCATATGTCAAAATGAGCATATCATCAAGATCTAGCTTGTATACGAATTTGAACTTAATTGGACCCAAAATGAGCAAGTTATGAGCATTTGAAAATCATCTCGAAATGAGAAAACGCAGTTTCCATGAATGGAAATTGGTTCATCAAGGTTGCACCGTGATCATGTAAAACCAACCTTTTTTTGATAAGTTAGGCCTCGAATGGTCCCAGAGGTCTGATTGAGCCAAAATTTGTTAGGGGGTTTTCGACGTTTCGAATCCAATGGCGGTGGTCTAATACTCTATTGGGACTTAGGAAATAGGGCTATAGTTATATGGTCCATTTTCAGCATGATAGGAACTGGATTTGCAAACCGAGTTTCATCCTGATCATTTCAAAACTTGTCAGAATGGGACGAAACTTTGTAGGTGTCCTTAGGGTATCCAAAACTACTCTCTCATACAATTTGAGGCCATTCTGACACTTCTTTAGAGGTCGCTCAATTTCAGGCTTATTGTTAAAGTGTTCCCGTGGTCTGACAGTGTCTAGGGCACCGACAGAACCATGTTACTACTGGCTCTCTTCTTATTCACCTCGAGGATGCAAGTATGTCAAAACCCCTTTGGGAGTCAGGACGGCAATAAACTCTTCATCTTCAGGCGCCATCCATATTCGGTTATACTGCGAATAACCATCCATAAAGGAGAAATCCTGGCAATTGGCCATTGAATTGATCAGTAATTCAGTGAAGGGAAGTGGAAAGTCGTCTTTAGGACACGCCACATTCAAATATTGGAAGTCAATGCAGACCCTGATCAGAACATTCTTCTTCTTGACTAGCACAACATTGGCCGGCTACCTTAGGTATTTTACTTCTCTTATGAAATTTGATGTCTTAAGTTTATTTACCTCAGCCTTGATCGGTATCTCAATATTAGCTTAGATCCTTCTTGATTTTTTCTTAATAGGCTCAAAGGATTAGTCAATCCCCAACCTATGAACTACAACCTTGGGGTCAAGACTGGGCATCTCCTTATAATGTCAGGAAAAGACATCTAGATTAGCATGTAGGAATGCAGTGCGCTCCTTCTTCTCTTTCGGAGGCATAATGGCTGAAATGAAGGTAGGCCTTGGGTCAGCTTCCTCTTTTAAGTCACTAGTTGTGGCTTGTCCACCATCTTCCCAGACCCCCCATGCCTCTTCTATTTCCTCTTCATCAAAGGATAAAGAATCAGAAGTCTGCTCATCCGCTTCATCCACTTCAAGCACTTCAACTTTTTGCTCTACAGATAATGATCCTTCTTTTATCTCCTTCACTCCTGAACTCTCAGGCTCTTGAGAAGTTTGGACAACTTCCACTTCTCGTTGAGACTCCAGGGGAATAATTTCTTCAGGGATGGGTTCAAGAGGAGATAGTGGTAGTTTTTGAGATACCATCATGTGAGAGATTTGGTTGATCAAGAATGACCTTAAAGGTAAATCAGTATGCCTCGGCTAGCCAACGCCCGGCTTCTGAGTATGCTGAGACACGGTGGTCTTGATAATTGCAAAGGGTGCCATCATCCCTTTACCATGTTTTAACCCTTGATTTCTCATAGGTTCATAGTCCATCTTCTTCACAATCTGATGGGCTTTGGGACTATAAAGATCCCATTTTCGCAATATTGCAGCATCTATAGAAGAGAGACGCTGAGAGTTCTTTTGAATACCAGTGCTTTGGGTGTTTGGGGTTAAATCGGGTAGAGGGATAGAAAAAGGATTTTGGGGTGCTACTTCTTTCACCTTAGCTTCCCCTTTCTTATACTCTCAACCTGCTTGAGCAAATCCTGAACTTGCTCAATTTGTTTAGCAATAGTAGCTTGTCTTCGCACTTCATACTGATGTTCGAGAGTGCCAATGAAGTCATTGGAAGGGGGGGAGGACTATATGTCATATTTTGATGAGCAACCTAAGTCTCCATGACAGGGATTGGGGAGCGCAAGACCTTTTGAGAGTCATGCGTGTAACTGGCTTGGTCTGTGAGGTACACACTATCCTCCTCCCTTTCGAGGACTGGGACATCCAAGACCTCAGGGATTTGCAATACTTTAGGGTGACCTTGCTGGTAAGGAGCTGAAGAGATGAGGTAAACATTATCCTCCTCCCTTTGGGGACTAGGATAAGTAAGATCTGGGGAATTTGCAAGACTTTGAAATGATCATGCTGAAGAGGGGTTTGAGGTATGAGGTGAGCATCATTCTTCTTGATGCGCAAAACCTCTGGTATCTGCAATACCTTGGGCTGATTTGGTGCGTAGCTGACTTGGGGAGTAAGGTAAGCATCATTCTCCTCTCTAAAAGAGACTGGAATGTGCAAGACCTTTTGGTCAGCTAACTGGTCAGTATAAGTTTGACGAGCGACCTCAACTTCTAAAAAATAGAATGAGGATATGTAACACCTTCACCTCACCATGTGCATAAGTGACTGTAGGTGTTAGAGTGGTCAAGTCAGTGGTTTCCTCCTTCTTGACTTGATCAGTTTGAGCCATCACTAGAATAGGTTCTTCTGAAGGTGGGTTAGAGGATGAAGCTTCCCCTTTATTATTTTGAGGCATCACTTCTACTGGGGAACTTGGTAAATTTCCATCAATAGAGGTCAACAAAATTAATTTTCCACACCTCTTATCTTCTTGAAACATATGGTTAAGTGATCCCACCATATCTTCCAAATCTTCATAAGAGGTTTCGGCAGTCTCTCTTATGCTAGGGCTCGTAATGGCTTTCATAGGTAACATTAGCTCTTGAGATTGCATTGACTCAACAATATGAAACAATCTCTTATCAGCATAGACCATGTGTTGCCTTCCATCTTAGCTATATTTGAAGCATTAATGGAGTGTGGATGGAACCACCTCATGGTCATGTAGCCAGGGACGACCCAGAAGGATGTTGTATGAAATGTCTGTCTCAATCACGTGAAACAGTGTGGAAGAATTCAAATCCACAATTTTGAGCTTGATACGAATAACTCTAGCCATTTTCTCCCCTGATTGATTGAATCCTTGATCTGTCAATCTTGTTCGCTCAAGCATCGCAACTCTTATCCCGATTCGAGTAAGTATTATATTAGGCATAAGGTTCAATGCAGATCCCCCATCCAACATGATCCGATTGATTGGACAAGCATGTTACGAAGAGAGGTTGGTTATGAATCTCTCACCCAACTGAAGGTCATCATCAAACAAAGTGATAGCCATGCAATTGCTTATGATTGCAAGGTGCCTACCTTAATTTGCTCAATTGTAGTCTCATATAGTTTAGGCCGAGGGAGACCTTGCACTAAAGCCATACGACAGTCATTTGATAGCATGAGAGCATCATAGACACGTAAGAGAGTTAGAAGTATCCCAAAGTGGTAAATTACATCGTATTGGACTTTGTTGACGTCAGGAAGACCGATTCCTTGGTTCACCACTAGTTTCAGAGGGATAGGTGGTTATGGAGTTGTTTTTGAAGGGGAAGGGTTTGCTACAACCATTAAAGAAGGGGGTTGTAGCTGTGGGAGGAGGCAAAGAGGGCTGGCTTGGTTGCATAGCCAGAGTTGGTGTCGTTAAGATAGGGACTATGATGGTTGTGATGGTTTTGGAGTTTTTAGGAAAGAAAGTGAAGGATTTGCATAAGGGATTAAAGGTGGTCTAGAGTATTTTAAAAGAGGAGGTGGCTCTTGAGTGGGAAGAAGTGAGTTTGGATATGGAACCAGTGGTGGTCCAGGATATTTCAAGAGTTTAGGTAGAGCTGGTCTTTGAATTGGTTTGTGTTTCTTTCCTAACCTCAACTGCATCTGGTGAACTGCAGCCACTGTGCTTCCCTCATGAAAAACTAGATCTTGCATGCTTCATAATTTGAAGAACTTTCTCCCTTCAAGTTCTCCCGTAATTCCCCCCAAGTCAGGCTCTACAAGCCATTGAGACTTCTTCTTAGGCTTCAGTTTTAGAAGCCAATTGAATAACTCCTCTGAAGGCCATAACATCTCCAACGTTCAAGAATCCGACCTTTTGAGCGATCATATTCGTTAACTACTTGCTATGTCGTTTACTGGTATTGCAAAATTTGAGCTCTTCATTAAGAGCCTCAAAATATGGGTACTCTAGAGTGAGTTTAAAGAGTGGTTTTGAGAGGAAAGAAGGATTTGAAGAATCAGCGATAAAAGAAAGGATAGAGCTTTTAGGGTCATCACTTATATTGGACCAAACTAAGTAGCTTTTGGGGTCATCACCTGAATTGGACTCAAAGAGGCTTTTGATGTCTTCACTCTCATTGGATGTGATTGAGGATCTTTTAATGTCGTAACCCTTATTGGATGATTGCAGGGGATCTTTAAGGTCTATACTCTGCATGGACCGTTGAGGGGTGCTTTTGCAGTCTTCATTTTTGTTGGAATGTTCTAGGGTGCTTTTAATGTCCTCACCCATATTGAACGGGTTTTGAATTGCTTTCATGTTTATGTACTGACCAACCTCAGTAAAAAGTACTTGCCTTTGGATGAAGACATACAAGGTAGGAAGAGGGGGAATAGGGGGAAGGAATGCCACTTCAACTGGTAATTGGGGCAGTTTTGCTTTTCTACATTGAGCTTTTGAAGGCCATTTATTCTTCTTCTTTTTCTTGACATGTACGGTCTTGCGAGTTTGTGGTATAGGTATCATGTTTCTTGCCAAATTGCGTCTCTCTTAAGGCTTGTCATTTTACCACGACCGTGGTGCTCCTGCCATGGCTCGGGTACTTTGACAGGGGTTTGGGGAACATGAACGTCTGGGTTTTCACGACCAAGAACATGAACTTGTTCAACCAGCTTATGTAACCAAGCTTCAAATTCTTGAAAGACCTTTTGCTATGGAGGTGGTGTGTTGTCTATTAACAGTTCACCATTTCTTATAATATCATCTAAGATGGCTCGGAATCCCCAACAGTGGAACATGTCATGTCCCTTCATCTGATGACACTGGCACCACAAATTCTCACACTTTTTTTTCAGATACTTTGGCTTCTTAGGTGGGCACGGCTGAATCATCTCTTGTTGTACAAGCATATGAAAGATGATGGGAAACATGTCGGGGGGAACTTCATCCATGGGGACACTCTGAGGCTGTTCCTCTTGCAATATAATCATGTGCAAAGCCTCAATTGTTTCACCTGTCTTCTTGGACCCATATGATTGAACTTTCTCTTCTTCCACTTTACTGTGAGAAGCAGAAGGTGCATTGGTAGCATTTTCAGGGGTTATTAGATTGGGTGGTTCAGGAGTTTGGATTGGTACATTTACATTGATTCGTCCTTCAGCTATGGACTCTTGTATGAATATCCTGAAACTTAAACACTAAGAAATCTCATGGACACACACCTGGTGGAATGGGCACCAAAGATTTTTCAGTTCCCTGAATCAAATGTCTGAGTTGTCTTGATGAGAGTGAAGTATTCAACCCTTGTAATGCCATCATCGCAAAGAGATCTGGAAGAAGGTCAGATGGTACTCCTCTAGTTGCAAGGTCTACACTTGTTCTTCTTTAACTGTGACCACATACAAAGTGTCTGCAGTCTTGAAAGCTTTTCTGAGACTTTCTAAATGAATCTCTCTGTTTGAATCATGGCTTCGATGTGATCCTTAAAATGGAAGCTGTCTTGAAGAAAATGACGCAACATCTGATGATAAGCACAATAATTCTTATTATTGGGGAGTGGTTAGGTGCCTCGATATCGCCCCCCGCGTCAGGATAGCCTAGTAGCACGTGTCTCGGGTTTCAAGGGGAACTCGGGACTTGAGATCACTCTCTCAGGAACCTTGTTAAGAAACAAGGGCTGGTATACCAACCGGTGAGAGAGGAGTTTAATGTGAGGTGGGACACACCTCACCTGGATCTGTGACTCACTTGGACTGACTCACGTGGGCACCCTCTTAAATCATGATGGAAAGCCCCACAGTCCTTCAACTGAATCGAAATGCCTCCCTTGACATGTACTCTTCTGTTTCTATGATCACACACATATGTTTAATTTTACAAGACAAGTGGGGACCCCACCTTGTCTTTGGGTGAATGCACACAAGCGTGCACATTCAAAAGAAGAAGGAAAGAATAAGAGGATAGAGATTGGGGTGATAAAAAGAGAAGAAAGAAATAAAATAAAGGAAAGGAAAGAGAAGAATTTGACCAAGTGGCTAGACTGACACAGTGGCTAGACCAGTATAGTGATTGACCTGGCGTGGTAGTAAGACGGGTACGATAACTCAGACCGGCACGACGGATTTATTACTCAATGACAGAACTAATCACCGACCAGCTTGGCACAATGGCTAGCTTGTCGTGGCAGCAAGACGGGCAGGTATCTCAGACCGGCATGACAACAATACTGCTCAACGACGGGACCACCATGACAGTGCTAATCTTAACGAGAGAGGAAGAAGAAAGAAGAGAGAGATGAAAGAGAAAGGGGAAAGAGAAGAGATGAGCGAGAAGATATAAGAACGAGGAGAAGAAGTGAAGAGACAAGAGAAAATAAGAATAGAAGAAGAGAAGAGAATAATGAGAAAGAAGAGGGAAAGAGGAGAAATAGAGAAAAGAAGAAGAAGAGAAGAAGGGGAGAGAAGAAAGAAAGAGAGTAAAGTGAGAAGAAAGAAGAGACGGAAGAGAGGAGGGGAAGAGGGACGGGTGAAAGAGAATCAAAAGAGAGAAGAGAGGAAGAGAAACGATAGAAGAGAGATAGAAAGAAACATAAGAGAAAATAGAGAGAAAAGAGAAGAAACAGAAGAGAGAAGAAAGAAGAAAAGAAAGAAACAGAAGAGAGAAGAGAGAGAAAAGAAAGAAACAGAAGAGAGAAGAGAGAGAAAAGAGAAGAAACAACAGAGAGAATGAAGAGAGATGAGAGAAAAAAGAAGAAAGACGAGAAACATAAGAGAGAAGAAAAGAGAAAAGAAAGAAACAGAAGAGAGAAGAGAGAGAAAAGAGAAGAAATAAGAGAGAAGGGAAGAGAAACATGGACGACGATGAGGTTTCACCGTCCATGACAGAGAAGAGAGAAAGGGAAGGAAGCATGGATGGCGATGAGGTTCTGCCGTCCATGACAGGAGAGATAGAGAAAAAGAAAAGATGGACAACGATAGGCTTCTACTGTCCATGACAGAAGAGAGGAAAAGAAGAAAACATGGACAACGATGGGGTTCTACAGTCCATGAAAGAGGAGACAAAAGAAAGACAGAAGCATGGACATCGATAGGGTCCCACTGTCCATGGTAGAGGAGAGAGAGAAGAAAGACAGAAGCATGAGCGGCGATGGGGTTTCACCGAGAAGTTATAAGAATGAGGAGAAGAAGTGAAGAGACAAGAGAAAAGAGGAATAGAACAAGAGAAGAGAAGAACGAGAAAGAAGAGGGAAAGAGGAGAAATAGAGAAAAGAAGAAGAAGAGAAGAAGGGAAGAGAGATAGAAAAGAGAGAAAAGTGAGAAGAAAGAAGAGAGAGAATAGAGGTAGGGAAGAGAGACCAGTGAAAGAGAATCAGAAGAGAGAAGAGAGAACAGAGAAGAGGAGAAACGAAAGAAGAGCGAGATAGAGAGAGAAATAAAAGAGAGAATAGAGTGAAAAGAGAAGAAACAGAAGAGAGAAGAAGGAAGAAAAGTAATAAACAAAAGAGAGGAGAGAGAAAAGAGAAGAAACAGAAGAGAGAATGAAGAGAGAGGAGAGAAAAAGAGAATGAAGAGAGAGAAGAGGAAAGAGAAAAAAGAGAAGAGAGAGAAGAAAGAATAAAGAGAGAGGAGAGAAAAGAGAAGAAAGAGAAGAAAGAAAGAGGAGGCGAGAGAATAAGAGATAGAAAAAAGAAGAAAGATGGGAAGCATGGATGACGATGGAGTTCCACTGTCCATGACAGGAGAGATGGGAAGAGGGAAGAAAGCATGGATGGTGATGAGGTTCTGCTGTCCTTGACAGAGGACAGAGAAAGAAGAAGAAAAAATGGACGACGATGGGGTTCTGCCGTTCATGATAGGAGAGAAAAAGAAGAAGAAAATACAGACGGCGATGGGGTACTCTCGTCCATGATAGGAGAGAGAGAAGAAAAAACACGGGTGGGGATGGGGTTCCATCATCCATGACAGAAGAGAGAGAGAAGAATAAAACATGGACGGTGATGGTGTTCCACCGTCCATGACAAGAGAGAGAGAAGAAGAAAACATGGATGGCAATGGGGTTCCGTCGTCTATGATTGGAGAGACAGAGAAGAAAAAAACATGGACAACGATGGGGTTCTACTGTCCATTATAGGAGAGAGAAAAAGAAAACATGGACGGCGAAGGAGTTCTGCCATCCATGGCAGGAGAGAGAGAAAAAGAAAACATGGACAATGATGGAGTTTCACCGTCCATGACAAGAGAGAGAGAAGAAGAAACATGGGCGACGATGGGGTTCTGCCAACATGACCGAGGAGATAGAAGAAAGATAGAAGTATGGACGGTGATGGGGTTCCACTGTCCATGACAGAGGAGAGAGATAAAAGACAGAAGCATGGACGGTGATGGGGTTCCACCGTCCATGACAGAGGAGAGAGAAAGATAGAAAGCAAGAAGGAACATGGATGATAATAGGTTCCACCGTCCATGACAGGATGGGGAGAGAGAGAGAACATGAGCGATGATAAGTCCCGCTGTCTATGATAGGAGAGAGAGAAAACAAAAGAACATGGATGACGACAGGTTTTCTCTGTTCATGACAAGAAAGGGAGAGAGAAAGAGAACATGAACAGTAATGGGTTCCAACGTCTATGACAGGAGATAGAGACAAGAGAGAGAAGAGAAAGAAGAAGACATGGGCAACGATAGGCATCGCCGTGCATGTCGAAAGGGACTCAGACATGATGCAGCCCGCCACTCGGGAAGGGATCCAGTTCAATATCCTTGTCAGAGTTTAGAAGAAGGAATGTCGTGTACGACGATGAGCATCATCGTATGGGGCTAGAGGAACTTGGATAGTGGCCCGGCTCGCCACTGAGGTTAAGACTCGGCTCACTGTGCGTATCCGTAGAAGAAAAAAAGAAGAGAGAGATTAGGTAAGAGAGGAATGAGAAAGGAAAGAAAGAAGAGAGAGAAGGAGAGGGAAGAAAGAAGATTAGGAAAGAAAGAGGAAGGATTATGAAAGAAAGGGGGATGAGTAAAGAAAGGAACCAAAGAAAAAGAAGAAAGAAGGAGATGAAAGACGCACACGGTGATGGTCGACTGTTGTACGTGTTGAGTGAAGAGAGAAACAGTAAGAGGAAGAGAGAGAAAGATAAAGAGAAGAAGAAGAGGAGATAGAAAGAAATAGAGAGAAGAAGGACAGGAGAGTGAAAGAAATAAAGAGAAGAAGGAGATGAGAGAGAAAGAAACATAGAGAAAATAAAGGAGAGAAAAATAGAAGAGAGGAGGAGAGAGAAGAGGAGAGAGGAGAGAGAAAGAGGAGAGAGGAGAGAGAAAGTGGTGAGAGAGGAGAGAGAAAGAGGAGGAGTGAGAAAGTTACCTTCATCGAGGTGTACCAAAATTTTTCTTCTCTCTCCTCACTCTCTCTCCAAGACATGCCCACAATCTCAATGTAAAACTCTCAAATTTTTATTCATGAAATTTTAACTTGAGAGGAACCCTTTACAATTAGGTTTAGCATGTATTTATAGAATTAGGCCCAAAACATGGGAGGATGCCCAAAATCTGACCTAATTGATGATAATTACAATTTATTTGAATTAAAATAAATTCTAAAAATGGTTACAAAATGATAGTTTTGCTCATGCCCAACAATACATGGAATTTCAAAACAGTCCCTGCTGCTGCCCTAGAACGTGCATGATCTTCCATAGATGATTAGGGGTTACTCCGGTGCCCGTTTGGCCGAAAGATGATTGCATTCTTGTTGGGCTCGGTATGACGATTAATTTGATACCAACTTCGAACCACATATCACATTTTAAAGCCATGATCGTACAACTTGAGATTTGTATGAATCTTGAAAACTTTCGATCGATATTGTGCTTATTTCTTAATGTTTTTCTTTGATTTCTTCATTGAATTACATTGAACATGCCATCACGATCGCGTTGCAACAAACGCAGCTCGATTTTGTGCCCAAACGAAGATTTACAGTCTTTGGGTTTTTGGCCCGAATTTGAATTTCGATGACCGAAATTTGCGGTGACTTCGACACCTTCATGTGTCGAATCTCACTGTTCATCATTCATGGGGTTCGGACCAGATGTAGCCCCGTACCTTATGCATGCGATGGAATAGTTTCTCGTCGATCGGATTCGTGAGAGCCGTGATACAGCCACTTGAGTGAGTCGTGCTACTGTTGATTTTCCTGCAACTATCTTCATGAATTGCCAACTTGTCTCTAGATTTTCTCTCTGCTCAGGCAACATCATGGGGTGTGCTACATATCAAAATGCTCATCGTGACAAGACGAACACGCTCACAAAATTTAAGCATGAGCTGACTTGTAACGAGGAAGATATGAGTCTCCAAAATTGCTGCTCGTGACTGTGCAAACCAGTCTCCTTTAATGGAGATTGGTGCAGGGAGGCCTCACAGGAATAGCACGCGACTTACCCTTTTTTAATGTTTCACCCATAGCTTTATCATGGAGCATCTGTTTACATTGAAACTTGAACCCTAGGGGTTTTCGATTATGCCGAATCTAATGGCGATGGTCCCATAGCCATTTGACACACTAAAAATACAGTTCTAGTTATGGGGTCCATTTTAAGGTGCTAGCTGCTGATGTTTCTGAAACTGTTTCTTTGTCTGCTCTGCCTTAGACATGCCAAATTGTGATGAAACTTGGTAGGTGGCCTTTTGAAATACTTAGGAAGATTCTAACCAACTATGGGGCACTTCTGTGACTGTAAAAAATTACACTGTATGTCAGGGCTTTAATGACCGACTTCTCTTTTATTCCGCATCGGGGACCCAAGGTGCTAGAAAATGTGTTCAAACAGCTTGCCCCACCGATTGTTGTGCTCTGAGAGAAGCAAGAAGGACAACATTCAAAAAATTTCCTTTGGCCTTATTACTTTTTTCTTCCTAACCACAGGACCACGTGAACGTCGAGGATATATCCACGCAATGCTGTAACTAGGATACTCAGACGTTTGAATGCATTTGTCGCAGGTCCATTCATGGAGACTTCAGGGGAGAAGGGACTTTAGGGACGTTTTTAAACTCTTCACCCTGTGAGACGTATTATGGTTCGAATAGCTGGGGGACCTTGCTTAAGGGCTTGTAGATCGAGTCGGTCAGAATCTTGGCTTGTCTGGTAGTCGGGGGACCTTGCTTAAGGACTTTCTTCCCAATCAGTCAGATTTTTTTTTTTTGTGTTCTCTAATGGGGGACACAACTAGTTAGGTGCCTCGATCTCTCCCTCCGGATCTAGGTGATCTGGCGGCATGTAACTTGGGTTTCTAGTGAACTCGAGATTTGAGATCGCTCTCTCGAAACCTTGCTCGAGGGTAAGAGCAGGTACACCATCCAATGAGAGAGGAATTTAGGTGGTTTTGGGACTTACTTGGGCTAGCTCGTATGCGAGCCTTATTAGATCACGAAGAAAGCCCCTCAACTGCTTGAGCTGGATCGGAATCGCCTCCCTGACTTGTAATCCTCTTTCTTTTATGCACAACACTTCTATGGTTAATTTGTAAGACAAGTGGGTCGAAGGGACCCACCCTTGTCTTAGGGCAATGCACATTCAGGTGAGAAGGCGATGAAGTGTAAGGTTCTGTGAAAGATAGAAAAGAGAAGAGAGCTTGACATAGGGGTGAGACAAGCATGACAACAAAAAATTACTGACTCGAAATGGTAGCAAGATGGGCATGGTTCTCAAGACCAGCACGACGGTAATACTATTCGAAACTGAGGTCGGCATGTCTATGATAGGCTAGGTCTACCCTCAGTCAAATGAGAGTAGAAAGAGGTGAACATTAAAGAACGAGATGGAAAAGAGAAGGGGAAATCCGGACATCAATAGGCGTTGTGATGGGCAATGCAAGGAGATGGCACATCCCTTGTGGACGGTGCTAGCTCATAATGAGGCACACTGTGATAATTTCTCCTAAGTCGCACGACGATAGGTGCGAGACGCAGGGAGAATGATGATGAGCACCGGGCATGCGGAGGAGGCTCACGGACGGCGATAAGTGTTACTAAAGTCCTTAGCAAGCGGTGATACGTATCGTCGTCTACACTAGACATGCGATAGGGAGAGACCCCTGCAGGTAGCAAGAAACCTTGCCGTTTGGATTCTTCATCGAGATGTCAATGCTACATCTGTGGGCGGCGATGGGCAGCGCCGTCTACAGACCTCACTTGAAGGAAGAAACAAACAAGTAGACAGGGAAAGAGACTCATGCGTGACGCTACCATCGCCATGTGCGCCCTATGAGACCAAGGGAGAGGCATGCACGGCACTGCCACTGCCGTGTATGACCCCTGCGAGGAACTCAAATGAAGAAGAGGGAGTAGAGAGGGGAGAAGAGAGAGAGAAGAAGATAAGAAAAAGAAGAGAGAGAAAGTTTATCTCAAACCTAGGGGCATCGATCAAAATTTTCTCTCACCTCACTCCCTCTCTTAAGCGTGACACAACAATGGTAAGAAAGAGCGACTTGTATTAAGTGAAAACTATCTTGTGTGTGTATGCCTCTGTCTCTTTTTTTTTCTCGTACAATGATGGTACGTATATATAGAAGTGTGGCCCATACATGGGTGGATGATCAAAAGTAACCCTAATTTCTGGAAATTAAGATTAAGTTGAATTGAAAGAAATTAAAAAATACGGTGAAAAATGACAAATTTTCCCTAGGACTTGCATGATCTTGCATGGCTGATTTGGGGTCGTTCTGATGCCTGATTGATTGTAAGATGATTGTTTTCTTGTAGGGCTCGGCATGACGATCAATTTGATACCAACTTCGAGCTATGGATCGTGTTTTTGGTACACGATCACGTGACTTGTAATTTGAGTAGATCTTGAAACTTTGGATCAATAGTGTGTTCGTTCCATGATGGTTTTCTGTGTGTTCTTCGCTGAATCACAATGAGCATGCCACTACGATCATGGGATACCAAACACAGCTTGATTTCATGGCAAAACGAGGATTTTGCAAGTTTGGAATTTTGGTCGGAATCAAGGATTTCGACGATAGAATTTATAGTATGTTCATCGGCTTCATGTGTAGAATTTGACCGTTAATCATGTACGGCGTTCGGGTCAAAGATGGCTCGAGACCTTACGCCCGTAATGGAATTAGTCTCGCATCGATCGGGATTGCGAGCCCCATGATTTGGCCACTTGAGCGAGGCACAATGCTGCTGAATTTCCTACACTTTCTTCACGAATCTACAACTTCTCTCTAGATTTTGTTCGTGCTCGGGTATCGTCATGGGGTGTGCCATATATCTAATCGCTCGTATTGACTAGACGAACATTCTCATCAAATTTGAGCGTGATCTAGCTTAAGACGAGTGAGATATGAGTGTCGAAAGTTATTGATCATGATTGTCCCTTCAATGGTGTAGTTCTGGCCGCTCGAGAATATCGTGCAGCTTCTCCGGTTTTATTATTTGGCCTCCAACTTCTTCCTGAAATGTTTATTTCAGCTAAAACTGACCCCTGGACGTTTTCAGCCATGTCGGATCCAATATTGATGGTTCCATAGCAATTTGAGATGCTAAAAATGTAGCTCTAGTTTTAGGGGTCTGTTTCAGGGTGTTCAAGGCTGATCCCACCAGAATTATTTCTCAGTTTGCACTGGCTTAGACATGTCGGAATGCGACGAAACTTGGCAGGAGACTCTTGAGAGACCTCATGAAGATCTTGGTTAGTTCTGGGGTTGTTATGAGACTATCAGAATTTCCACTACTTGCTAGGCCTTTATTGAGTGGTGGACCTATGTTGATGAAAAATACCTTCCAATAGCATGCCTTACCAAATGTTGTTCTTCGAGAGAATTGATAAGTACAATATTTATGGATTTTTGAGAAATATTTGTCAAAGTCCACACCCTTGAGAGACTATTTGTGCATCAACCTGCTTTGTCGGTCTGAGGAGAAGAAGAGGGTATGCGCACACAAAAGGGTCAATTAGGGAAAGCGTGCACGAAAATGCATGTGAAAGGGTTGTGCAGTTAACGGGGGTAAGTTTTAAGGTCTTTCCTGCTAGACCTGGGCAAAGTAGTTTAACGTCATGCGACCAGGACGAGGAGTATGGTTTAAGGTCATATGGCTTGGACTGTGGTTATGCAATTTTAAGTCATGCAATCAGGACCGTGCAGTTTAAGGTCGTGCAACTAGACCTTTGTTATAGTTTAAGGTCATACAGTTTGGACAATGGCTATGCAGTTTAGGGTCATGCAACATGGATTGAGTACGAATCACCATGTTAGTAGGGCTGCATGGGGGGTAGGTACGTGGATAGCAATCTGACTCCCTGGGGATAAAGATAGTTAAAGCTATACACATGTGAAGAGATGTAGATGAAGGTGGTGACCCTATGAGGAGTAGTAAACGGGAGAGGCTTCAATGGGGATTAACAGGGTCAGTGTGACTCTACGGGAATAATGAATATTGGTGTGCATGGAATTCTGACGGGCCAAAGCACAAATGAACCCCACCGTGGGTTGATGGGATAAGAAAGGCCTTAACTCTCTAGAGATGACGGAGTGAGTACGACCCTTGCATACATCTAACTCCGTTAGGGGTCTAGTTAGGGTTATGCATATGGACTATTTGTCGCACTGCACATTATAGTTTTAGGGTCTTGTAGCTCGAACCATGGCTATGCAGTTTAAAGTCATACAACTAGGACCACGCAGTTTGTGGTCATGCAACTAGATCTCTGCTACAGTTTAGGGTCGTATAGTTTAGACCATGGTGTTAAGCCTTTTATCATCACACGGTTGGACCATGGTCGTAAGTTTAAAGTTATGTGACAAGGACTTTGCAGTTTAAGGTCGTGCAACTAGACCCTCGCTATAGTTTAAGGTCATATAGTTCGGACCATGGTTATACAGTTTTGAGTCATGTGACAAGGACTTTGCAGTTTAAGGTCATGCAACTAGATCTTCGCTATAGTTTAAGTTCATATAGTTCGGACCATGGTCGTACAATTTTGAGTCATGTGATAAGGACTTTACAGTTTAAGGTCGTGCAATTGGACTTCCGTTATAGTTTAAGGTTATATAGTTCGGACCATGATCGTACAGTTTTGAGTCATGTGACAAGGACTATGGCTGTGCAATTTAGGGTTATGCAACATGGACCATGGTAGTATAGTTTAAGGTCATGCAGAGCGGACAGTGGCAGTGCAGTTTAAAGTTATGCAGCATGGACCGTGGCAGTGCAGTTTAAAATCATGCATCACGGACCGTGGCAGTGCAGATTAAAGTCATGCAATACGAACCGTGATAGTAGCGGTGAGGGGATGTGACTCCATGGGGGAATAAAGCCATCATCGGAGATTGGGCTCCCTGAGGACTGAGCTTGTGATGCAGGGAATGAAGTTCTTGAGGATGAGAGACGATGGTCTAAAGGGGAGTGCCAAGGCCTTTGCATGACACCAAGTGTGGAGTGGCACATTCATCAATACGTTTAGGTGATGCATTAAGTCCCTTGGTGAAGCACACGGGAGTAACCCTTGACGTTCCGTGCGGCGGTGATCTGTGGACAAGACACGCGACGATAACCTTTAGACGAGACGCATGACGATAATCTCTGGACGAGATGCACAGCGATAGTCTCTGGTCGAGGCACTCGATACTAGCCATCTGATGAGGCATGCGATGCAAGTCTTGACGAGGCACGCGATGATGATGCTTCGAGTCTCGGGCTTGGTCCGCCCATGCTTAGTCTTATTGCCATCAAGAGCTGGGGACTGAAGCGTCATTATGTGTTTGTCAGGGGCAGTTCGCGGTACTGCGGGGTATAAAAATGGGGAGAAACCCTAGGTTACTGGTTTACCGAAGGGTAAAACAGTAGAAAGCATTTTAGAGAGAGAGAGAGCCAAAGCTTTCTGGCGAGGGTTTTTCGGTGATCACTTCTTAGCCAAAACAGGTCCTTAGGGCTTTTTTAGGTGAGCTTCAGGAGGATCAAAGCTTCGCAACGTGATTGCGAAGACTTTTCAGCAAGTGTCGAGGCTTTCTAAGCAAGGAAGAAGGTCTCTCGAGGCCTTAGCAGAATTTGTAGAGGTGCCTTGTTGGGGTTCGAGTGCAGCTTCAACCGTTCAGCTACCGAAGTGGAGGTTGTAGAGAGTTCAGAGGGCTTTGTCAGCTCTCTGGTTGTTGGAGGAGAAGAAGAAGGGGCTGCATTGAGTTCACCAGAAACTTAGCAAAATTTTGGTGAGCTTTGGTGAATTGCTGAAGTGGGAAATCAGGGAGAAGGGCAATCTGCAGGTACTTAGGGGAGCTTTTTCTGGGGACTTCCGGTGGTTTTTCGCTAACTCTAGCAAAAAGCAGAAGGTGGGAAGGATTTTCCCGATGGACGGGAGTGAATTCCCATGAAACCTGAAGGATTGCAGGGAAGGAGAAAGGTGGCAGGAAGGTGGACCGTCGGCGAGGGGTGACTATTGGGGAAACAGAAGAGGCATGAATGTCCCCTGAAAACTGGGAACATTGGGAACTGGGGTGCTTCAAAGTCACGCATGCCATTTAGTCTCATAGGACGCAGCATTGTGTTGTGCACGACGACGACCTCGGACGACGATGTCTTGCAAGGGGTCAAGAGTGATGGAAAACAGGGAGGCCTTGTTGCCGCGGTGTGTTGGAAGCCAAGTCCTCCAGCACAACCGTGAAGTCCATATTGTTCTGTGAAAGGGCATCCACTATGAACAGGGTATACTCTCCATCAAAGGCCAGTTCCTTTCTAGAGAAGTCTGCCTTGTATGTTTGATATACTTGTCAGATGAATTGAAGTTGACTCGGAAGTGGGTGGCTTTTTCTTTTGCCTGTAATCATTCTCCTTTGCGGGTCCGAGGCTAACTTCTCCAAGTGGTTTTGCCACTTCTTCATGGGGCAAGCATTTCTTTGGGGGGTTTTCTACTTCTATATAAGGAGGGCGTTTATCTTGGCTTGTAACTATCCTCTTATCCTCAGATGCAAGAGTAATGCCGCTGGCTGTGGTTTGTAACGGTCCTCTTATCCTTAGATGCAAGAGCTTTGTAACTTCCCTGACAATTGTCCTCCGACTGTAACTTGCAACTTTTTCTAATGCAATAAAAGAAATGACTTTCCTTTGACTTGACTTGATGTTTCCCATCTTCATTTCTATCTTTTTATTGCACACACTACACTTAATTGCCATGTTAGGGATATTATTGCTTTAAATATCGCCCGTTGATAGGGGCATCGCCTCTTCTCCATCAGAGTTCGTCAGTATATAGGCCTCACTTGGTGTAACCTTCTCGATTACAATTGGGCCCTCCCACTTAGGCTCAAACTTTCCTTTTCGATGCTTGTGCATGACAATCGGTCTCTTGACTGCTAGGATTAGGTCCCCACGAGCGAATGAACGAACCTTGACAGACTTGTCAAAGGCTCGCTTCATTCTTCCTTGATTGAGCTCGAGGTTTTGTTGGGCCTCTAGTCTCTTTTCATCAAGGGCATCCAGCTCTTGGTAGCGGAGCCTTACCCTTTTGTCCTCAATTAGTCTTTGATGTATAGCATCACGGAGTGAGGGTATTTGAATTTCAAGGGGTAGGACCGCCTCACCCCCATAGACTAGGGAATAAGGGGTGGAATTCGTAACATTGTCAGTGGTAGTGCGATATGCCCATAGAGCCTCAGTCACCTTCTCGTGCCAGTTCTTTGACTTTGACGCTAACTTTTGGAGCACCCCGTACAAAGTATTGTGAATGCCTCAGCTAACCCAATGGCTCGAGGGTAGTACATAGTCGAGTACTTCCATTAAAAACTTTCCTGGTTGATTAGACGATCTACATGTTGGAACTTGAACAGAGGGCCATTATCAAAAATTATTCTGTCCGGGACCTCGAACAGGTAGATGATGTGGTGCCGCACGAAGTTAGTCATAGCGGTCCCTAGAACCTGTTTGAGAGGGACTGCCTCAGCCCATTTGGAAAAGTAGTCTGTCGCCACTAGGACGAAGGCATGACCTAAAGCAGAAGGAGGGTCGATGGGTCCTACAATGTCCATGCCCTACTGGTAAAAGGGTCATGATGTCATTGTAGGATGGAGAGGCACTGGGGGCTGATGAATGAGACTTGAGTGAATTTGGCACACTTGGCATCTTTTTGTGTAGTTTTGGGTGTCAGCTACAATGGAAGGCCAGTAATAGCCGAGTCTGTGTATGCACTCGTAGAGCTTGGGGCTGGATTAATGTAGCCCGCAGATGCCTGAGTGTACATCTTAGAGTACTTTGCTTACCTCTTTTGCATCGATGCATCTGGGGATGTTTCCGTCAAAAGACTGACATAAGAGGACATCTCCATCGAGAAGGGAGAACTTGGTGGACATCCGTCGTACACCATTGCGTTCCGTCCGATCTTAAGGCAACCTCTCATGTTTTATGAAGTCCATGATAGGCTCCCTCCAATCTTCTACTTGTTCAACTTCTGCACATATTGGGTTGAAGAATTCAGGCTCTTGCTCCATGGCCTTGGATTCTTTTACTTAAGAAATTTCCTGCTCTGTCTTGATGACATCCCTAGCCTCGAGAAGTGCCCCGAATGAGTAAGGCGGACATTTAGGGAAGACATGCCTCCCATCATCTGCGTCAACTTCGGTTCCCCAGTCAATGTGCCTCCATTCGGTTACTTAGACTGGAGTGGGCCCCTGTTGAATACAATTGGATGGTGGTGCCGAGCTTTGAGAGCGCATCAGCCTGCGAGTTTAGCCTTATAGGGATATGACTCAGGGAGAATTCATCGCACTGGGCCATGTAAGTTTTGGCTGTGTCATGATGAGGTTTGAGAGTATCCTTCCTTACGTCATAAATCCCCTTTAGTTGCCAGATGACCAGCTCAGAATAGCAGAAGATATTTAGCTGCTCTAATTTTAGCTCTTGCGCAATCTCCAGTCTGATTATGAGGGCTTGATACTCAGATTCATTATGAGAAAATGCTTCTTGCAAGTGAGAAGGAGAGAGGAATTATTCCTCCACTGAGAGTCAGGAACACAACTCTGGCACCCCCACTATCAAACTGGAATGCTCCATCAAAGTACATCTCCCACGGTCGAGTTAGCGTCGCACAAAAAACTTCTTCATTTGGGAGATCGCTTGACATGGGAGATTCGGAAGGGACTGGGTGAGCCGCAAGGAAGTTTGCTAGGGCATGACCATTAACGGCCTTTTGTAGTACATACGTGATGTCAAACTCCATCAACAATAGTGCCCACTTTGCCAAATATCCTAACAAGCATGGCCGGGTCATAAGGAACTTGACCAAGTCTTCCTTGGAGATTAACTTGACCTCGTGGCCAAGCACGTAATGGAGGATCTTTTGTATCGCAAAGATCAAAGCTAGGCACATATTTTCGATGGGAGGGTAATTCTTCTCAGTGCCTTGCATTCTGCGACTGAGATAATAGAGATCTGTCTCTTTCCCACCATCATTGTTCTGCGCTAGGAGTGCCTCGAGTGACTCATCGAGGACGGTCACGTATAGGATGAGAGGCCTTCTTAACACTGGCATAGAGAGTACTGGAGGATTCAACAAGTATTGCTCGATATCCACGAGCGCAGCTTGGCACGATTCATCCCATATGAAGGGAGTGTCCTTCTTTAGGATATGTGAAAGGGGTCTGCATCACTCTAAAAGGCTAGAAATGAACCTCCGAATGTAGGTGAGTTGTCCTTGTAGAGACCACAGTTCATGGAGGGTTGTAGGCGGAGACATGTCCTGAATTCCCTTGATTTTGGCTGGCTTAATCTCCAGCCCACGGTATCTCATGATAAACCCTAAAAATTTTCCTTAGCCGATGATGAAGGCACATTTCAAGGGATTCATCTTGAGCTTATGATGTCGTAACCGCTCAAACACCTTTATAAGGTCTTGCACATGAGTGGCATTTATTTTACCACTAAGTCATCCACATAGCACTCGACCTCCTTGTAAAAGATGTCCATGAAGATGGTTAACATGGCTCGCTGGTACGTGGCGCTAACATTCCTTAGCTCAAAAGGCATCACAGTGTAGCAAAAGACACATTTTGGAGTCAAGAACACAGTGGTCTCCTCATCCTCTAGAGCCATCTTGTTGTCCATAAAAGAGAAGATTTGACAATGGGTCGTGGAGTCAACTAGCATCTCGGTGAATGGTAGGGGCAAATCATCCTTGGGACAAGCAGTATTCAAGTCAGGAAAGTCGATGCAGACCCTGATTTGGCCATTCTTTTTCTTGACTAGGATGACATTCACCAGCCATCTTGGGTATTTGACTTCACGTATGAATCGAGCTTGCCTGAGCTTGTTCACCTCAGCATCGATCTGCATCTCAAGGTCGGGCCTAAACCTTCTTGATTTCTGCTTCATGGGTTTGATAGGTGGATCAATACCGAGGCGATGGAAAACACTATGGGGTCTAAATCGGGCATCTCATAGTAATGCCAGGTGAAGACGTCTCGATTTGCTCGAAGGAGGGAGATATAGCTTGCTTTCTCTTTTGGGGACATCTTTGCTGAGATGAAGGTTGGCCTTGGGTCAGCCTCATCCCCCAGGTTGATCTCTTCAAGCTCATCAGACGTAGCCTGCCCACCCTCATCTCACTCTTCGAGAACTTTTTGGAGTTCCTCGTCGGGGGACGCACACGAGTTTTCTTTGATTCGAATGTGGCCACCCGTGATCTTGACATCTGGCCTCTAGGAAGGGGCACAACGGGGGAGAGGACTGGTCTCTGGCTGGCGATGGAAGGGTCGGCTTCAAGCGGGGGGTCCATGACCTCATGATTGGGCTCACTCAGTACTTGCCCCGAGCTAGGCGACGCCACATGTACTTGGATCACGTGACAGGCCTCATGAGAGTTGGAACTCGAAGGTGGTTCGGTTTTGGCCCATGTTGCCAGGGCATTAGCGGCTGTCGAGAATCCTACAGCCTGAGCTAACTTTTCTTTGTGTTGCTCTTGCTGCGACATGGTGAGGCTGGTGGCTTCGACTCTTTATTTAGAGTGTCGAAATTTGAGCATCGCTGAACGGTACCAACAGAAGGAATAAAAGAGGGGCAATGAGAAGAAGAGTTAGAATGTTCCGGATCGCGTTTTACGTCGTCGCCAAAATTAGATGTTTGCAGAGGGTATTTAAGGTCATGCCCCGTCTTTGACAGTTGTGGGGTGCTTTTAACGTCATCACCCATTTTGATAGACTCATGAGATATTGATAACTCGGGGCCGTCTGCCTAATTGGATGATCAGTTGAGGCGAGCTACGCTTGGGATGAAGTCCCGCAAGGTCAGTAGCAGAGGAAGGGGCATGAGGAATTGTTCTTCGACTAGTGGCCGAGGAAGATGATTCCTTCGGTAGGTAGGATGACCTAGGTGCTTGCCGTCTCCTTTGAGATCCCTGAGGGGTTGTTTGGATTGCCCTATCAGGTGGGCGAGTGGCCCTAGCTTGGTAGACTGCCTCACGTTTCAGGGATTTGAGCCTATTTTTCCCACAGTAGACTTCCCAGGGCTAAGAGGTTGAGGGGTCTTAAAGGTCCAATGCATGTTCGAGAGGGGCTTGTACCGGGGCTTCCTTTTGAACAGGAGCGAGGGCTTAGATGTGTTCTAAGAGAACTGCACAGACGATGTGGCCTTGCTAGACTTTCTTCGTGACTATGGCCTCGAACTCCATGCACTCCTTGAGTTCGGGACCCCATACTTGGTGATAGGGGCACTCGAGTTTTTTCGTGCCCCGGGTAAGTTGCTTAGGCTGTTTGGCTTACTTGGGGGTGAGAAGACCCTGCTGGAGCATTACCTCAAAGAGGGCCTATAGAGGATCTTGCTC
This sequence comes from Amborella trichopoda, assembly GCF_000471905.2. The sequence continues at coordinate 1,500,440 of NW_006497560.1, read as the reverse complement.
AGTATTTTGCTAGGCTTGCGTCAAGGGGACATCTTGCACAGGCAGAAGAGGGACCTGAGGGTGTCTTATCGGATTGCCCTGAACCTCCTGACACTGCTGCATCTTTTATGTCAAGAGTTTATGGAAGCCAGTGCACTCGTTGATGTCATGATCTAGTATCTGGTGGTACGCGAACATGAGGTTCTCGTTCCCTAGAGGTAGGAACTTGGGCTGCCTTGTCGGCTTTGGGCTGACGATCCCTTCTTCGAGCATTATATAGAAAATAGCACGAAGGATAGTGCTGCCCCGTCGTCCTCTTGGATCGTGACTATGTGAGATGCTTCTGCTTCCCCGAATGCCTTTTTCAAACCTTCGAGCTTTATCTGACCCTTGTTGATAAGGGCCTCGATAATGTTGTTGAGCTTGTTGCAGTCGTGAGCGGGGTGGGCTACTCTCATATGATAAGCGCAATACTTCTCATTTGACTCCTGCCTCGACGACTCTACAGTGGTGACCTCTGGCAGCTATATCTCTTTTTGTTCTAATAGCAGTTGGAGCAGTGTAGGGGTCCACTCTGTGTCAAAGGGGAAAATCTTATTCTGGTGCTGAGTCCAATAGTCGTTCTGCTTACTGTTTTTAGGAGGCAGGACTGCATTGTAGGACAGCTGGTTGCCCCCAGTTTGTGGCGTCTGTGCTTTAGAGAGGTCGAGAGTTTGGGGAGCCGCGCCTTTGGTGTCAGTCACTGTGACGGCCGTACTGATCACTGCCGTTTGATTTCTCTGACTGTTGGAGAGAGGGTTTTAGCCAGAGGATTGCTAAAGAGGGCTGCCATGGTGCTTGAACAATGAGGGTGGATTGGATGCCTCGACATGTAGGGTGGTCTCGGGAAGCATGTTTTGTATGTAGGCCTGGACTGCTTCCTTCTAGGTCATGGGAGTGGCGTGAAAAGTCACCAACTCTCTCCATTGAGTGATGAACTTGCCAACCGGCACATCAGGGTCTTGCATAAAGGTGAGGAGCTCGATGGTTTCCACATTTCTTTGGACTACATAGAAGCGTTAGTAGAACATTAGCTCCATTTCTTGCCAAGTGTGCACCGAGTTTGGCGGCAGCCGGGCATACCACTGGAAGGTCGGTCCTTCGAGAGTCTCAATGAAATGGTGGAGGAGGAGACATCCATCAGTTGCCGTCTGCTGATAGACCGCTTGGAAGTGGGCCGTATGCTAGTGAGGAGATGTGGTACCATTGAACAAGGGGAGTTTCCCTTTTCGGTAGTTCAGGAGAAACAACACCTGGTCAATGTATGAAGGATACAGCTTTTGGTAGAGTGGCCTCCTACATGCCTGGGACCTTGTTCTTGAGGCTATGGGCCACCATAACATCTATGTCAGTTCGGGAGACCCCACAAGAAGAGGAGCTGTCTCGAGAGATCGGAGGGGGAGTCTGCCTAAGAGTTGTATCCTCACCGGTCTAGGAATCAGACGAAGAAGGGGGCCTGGAGGCCTCAAGGCGCTCCATCTTTTCGAGGATGGTTTGCATCATTCCTCGAACTTATTCATCCGATCCTCCTGAGGGTTGTTTCGATCATTGATTAGCATGACACCGACCGTTTCTTCTGGGAGGCCAGAGTCAGGTGATGCAGCGGACTGTCGAGGCTTGTGAGTCATGCGTGGCAAGTCAGTCTGGAGTGGCTCAGCTTGCCCCGACTGGACTCGGGCTTTGTATGCCGATCTTGTGAGGATCGGTTCTTGATGGTCTCGGGACTGTGACTTCAGGTGGTGGTCACCGAACAGTATTCCTGGACTTGCTCAGGCTCCGAAGTTTGAAGTGGTAAGAAGAGATTATAAGGCAGGAGGTCGTCAAGGGTGGTGACCTCAAATGCCCTGGAGGTTTCCCTAGTCAGGATCTCCAAGCGTCTTTTCTGCTTGATCCTGAGGCAGCTGTGGACCTCATTTCAGAACCGAGCCTGGGACCTGAACTGCCCCGTTTTAAGGTCATTCCCCCTCATCGAACCGATTTGGGAAGGTTTTTTCGTTGTCACCAGAGTTGGACGTGTGCAGGGGGTCTTTTAGGCCTTTCCCTTACTTAGACCGTTGGGGGGTGCTTTTAATGTCATCACCCAAATTGGACATGCCCCGAGTAAGATATGGCCCAGGGATGTCCTCCTGATGAGACGAGGGACGAAGAATGATTATGTCAGGGATGAAGTTTTGTAAGATCGATAATAGGGGAAGAGGCCTGAGAAATTTTTGCTTGGCTGGCAGTTGAGGAATCTTGTTCCTCCGGCGAGCAGCCCTTAGTGCTCGTCTCCTCCTAGTTTCCTTGGGAGGTGCTTGATTCATCTTGCTAGGTTTGTGAATAGCCCCAGCTTGACGAACTGCCTCTCGCTTTAAAGACTTGAGTATGCTCTGCCCATGATAGAGTCTCCATGGTTGGGAAGTTCATCAAGAGATTATTGAACTGAACCATTCCGATGGATGGGGTCACTGACTTGTGGGTGTTCTTCCATGACGGTGTAGGAAAAATGTGACCTCTTTGCACCTGCTTTGAGACTATGGCTTCGAACCCATATCATTCGCTTAGCTTGTGGCCCCATATCTGATGATACGGGCACTAGTGATTTTCGGTTCCTTGAGAAAGACGCTTGGGCTGCCTTGCTGGATTTGGTGTGACGTGTTCCTGTTGAAGCATCATACCCCGATGGCAGCTCATCAGAGGTTTACACATTCGCTTTCCTCCTGTACTGTCACCACGTGGGCAGACTCAGTTGCCCTGAATGCTTTTTTAAGTTCTTTGAGTTTTATCTTGCCCTTCTAGATCAGAGCCTGGATGAAGTCTTTTAGTGTGTAGCATTCCTCTGTGGGGTGGTTTATCCTGACAAGCATGACCGGGTCATAAGGAACTTGACCGGGTCTGCCTTCGTGATTAACTTGACCTCGTGGCCGAGCAAGTAATGGAGGATCTTCTATACCACAAAGATCACGGCTAGGCACATTTTTTCCATGGGAGAGTAATTCTTCTCAGTGCCTTGCATTCTGCGGCTGAGAAAATAGAGCGTTGTCTCTTTCCCTCCATCATTGTTCTGCGCTAGGAGTGCCTCAAGTGACTCATGGCCTTCCTAACACTGGCATAAAGAGTAACGGTGGATTCAACAAGTATTGCTCGATGTCCGCGAGCGCAGCTTGGCACGCTTCATCCCATATGAAGGGAGTGTCCTTCAGGAGATGTGAAAAGGGTCTACATCACCCTGAAAGGCTTGAAATGACCCTCTGAATGTAGGCGAGTTGTCATTGGAGAGACCACAAGTCATGGAGGGTTGTAGCTGGAGACATGTCTTGAATTGCCTTGATTTTGACAAGCTTGATCTCCAGCCCACGGTATCTCATGATAAACCCTAAAATTTTTTCGGAGCGTACGCCGAAGGCATATTTCAAAGGGGTTCATCTTGAGCTGGTGACGCCGTAACCCCACAAACATCTTTTTAAGGTCTTGAACGTGAGTGGCTTTTATTTCAGCCTTTACCATTAAGTCATCTACATAGCACTTGACCTCCTTGTGAATGATGTCCTTGAAGATGGTTATCATGGCTCGCTGGTACGTGGCACTAACATTCTTTAGCCCCAAAGGCATCACAGTGTAGCAAGAGATACCTTTTGAAGTCAAGAACGCAGTGGCCTCCTCATCCTCTAGTGCCATCCAGTCGTCCATAAAAGAGAAGATTTGGCAATGGGTCGTGGAGTCAACTAGCATCTCGGTGAACGGTAGGGGCAAATCGTCCAAGCAGTGTTCAAGTCATGAAAGTCGATGCAGACCTTGATTTGGCCATTCTTTTTCTTGACTGGGATGACATTCACCAGCCATCTTGGGTATTTGACTTCACATATGAATCCAGCTTGCCTGAGCTTGTTCACCTCAGCATCGAACTGCATCTTGAGGTCAGGCCTAAACCTTCTTGATTTTTGCTTCATGGGTTTGATGGTTGGATCAATACCCGGGCAATGGAAAACAATATGGGGGTCTAAACCGGGCATTTCATAATAATGCCAGGTGAAGATGTCTCGACTTGCTCGAAGGAGGGAGATATAACTTTCTTTCTCTTCAGGGGACATCTTTGCTGAGAAGAAGGTTGGCCTCGGGTCAGCCTCATCCCCTAAGTTGATCTCTTGAAGCTCATCAGACGTAGCTTGCCCACCCTCTTCTCACTCTTCGAGAGCTTCCTGGAGTTCCTTGTCGGGGGACGCACATGGGTTTTCTTTGATCTCGAATGTGGCCACCCATGATCTTGACATCTCGGCCTTTAGGAGGGGCACAACGGGGGAGAGGATTGGTCTCTGGCTGGTTCGGGTGATGGAAGGGTCGGCTTCAAGTGAGGGGTCCATGACCTCATGATTGGGCTCAATCGGTACGTGCTCCGAGTTAGGCGACGCCTCATGTACTTGGATCATGTGACAGGCCTCGTGAGAGTAGGAGCTCGAAGGTCGTTCGGTTTTGGCCCATGTTGCAAGGGCGGCAGCGGTTGTCGAGAATCCTACCGCATGGCCGACATTTCTTTGAGGTGCTCTTGCTCCGACATGGTGAGGTTGGTGCCTTCGAACTCTTTGCTTAGAGTGTCGAAATCTGGGCATCGCTGAGAAGTACCTGCAAAAGGAATAGAGGAGGGGAAATGAGAAGAAGAGTTAGAATGTTCCGGGCAGCGTTTTACGTTGTCGCCAAAATTGGACATTTGCAAAGGGTATTATGGTCATGCCTCGGCTTTGATCGTTGTGGGGTGCTTTTAACGTCATCACCCATTTTTGTTGACTCATGAGATATTGATAACTCAGAGCCGTTTTCCTAATTGGATGATAAGATGAGGTGAGCTACGTCTGGGATGAAGTCCCGCAAGGTTGGTAGCAGAGGAAGGGGCCTGAGGAATTCTTCCTCGACTAGTGGCTGAGGAAGATGATTCCTTCGGTAAGATGACCTAGGTGCTTGCCGTCTCCTTCGAGATCCTTGAGGGGCTGTTTGGATCACCCTATCAGGCTGGTGAGTGGCCCTAGCTTGGTAGACTGCCTCACGTTTCAGGGATTTGAGCCTACTTCACCCACATTAGACTTCCTAGGGCTAAGAGTTTCAGGGCTTTTAAAGGTCCAGTGCGTGCTTGTGAGGGGCTTGTAACGGGCCTTCCTCTTAAACAGGAGCGAGGGCTTGGACGTGTCCTGAGATAACTGCACAGACGATGTGGCCTTGCTGGACTTTCTTAGTGACTATGTCCTCGAACCCAGTGCACTCCTTGAGTTCGTGACCCCATACTTGGTGATAAGGACACCCGAGTTTTTTCGTGCCCTGGGCAAGATGCTCAGGCTGTCTGGCTGACTTGGGGGTGACAAGATCCTGCTGGAGCATTACCTCAAAGAGGGCCTATAGAGGATCTTGCTCAGTATTTTGCTGGGCTTGCATCAGGGGGACTTCTTGCACAGGTGGAAGAGGGACTTGAGGGTGTCTTGCTGGATCGCCCTGAACCTCTTGACACTGTTGCATCTTTTCTGCCAAGAGTTTATGGAAGCCAGTGCAGTCGCTGATGTCATGATCTAGTATCTGATGGTACGCGAACCGGAGGTTCTCGGTCCCTGGAGGTAGGAACTTGGGCTGCCTTGTCGGCTTTGGGGTGGAGATCCCTTCTTCAAGCATTGTAGAGAAAAATGCACGAAGGATAGCGGTGCCTTGTCGTCCTATTGGATCGTGACTATGTGAGATGCCTCAGCTGCCTCGAATGCGTTTTTCAAATCTTTGAGATTTACCTAACCCTTGTGATAAGGGCCTCGATAGTGTCGTTGAGCTTGTAGCAGTCGTGAGTGGGGTGGGCTACTCTCATATGTTCAGCGCAGTAATTTTCATTTGACTCCTGCCCTGACGACTCTACAGTGGTGACCTCTGGCAGCTGTATCATGTTCTGTTCTTATAGCAGTTGGAGCAGTGTAGGGGCCCACTCTCTGTCAAAGGGGTAAATCTTATTCTGATGCTGGGTCCAGTAGTCATTCCGCTTACTGTTTTTAAGAGGCAGGGTTGCATAGTAGGACTGTTGGTTGCCCCCTGTTTGAGGGGTCTGTGCTTTAGAGAGGTCGAGAGTTTGGGGGTTCCTTTGGTGTCAGTCACAGTGACGGCCGCACTGATCACTGCCTTTTGATTTCTTTGACTGCTGGAGCGAGGGTTTAAGCCATAGGATTGCGGATGAGGGCTGCCATGGTGCTTGAACAATCCCTCGATACCAACTTCCTTAGAGATGGGCTCTGACATGGAGGGTGGATTGGATGCCTCGACATGTAGGGTGATTTCGGGAAGCATGTTTTGTTTGTAGGTCTGGACTGCTTCCTTCTCGGTCATGGGAGTGGCATGAAAAGTCGTCAACTCTCTCCATCGAGTCATGAACTTGCCAACCGGCTCACCAGGGTCTTTCATCAAGGTAAGGAGCTCGATGGTTTTCGTTTTCATTTGGATTACATAGAAGCGTTGGTAGAATAACTTCTCCATTTCTTACCATGTGTGCACCGAGTTTGGCGGCAGCCAAGCATACCACTGGAAGGTCGGTCCTTCGAGAGTCTTGATGAAATGGTGGAGGAGGAGACATCCATTAGTTGCCATCTACCGATAGGCCGCTTGGAAGTGGGTCGTATGCTGGTGAGGAGATGTGGTACCATTGAACAGGGGTAGTTTCCCTTTTCGATTGTTCAGGAGAAACAACATCTGGTCAATGTATGAAGGTTACAGCTTTTGGTAGAGTGGAAGAGAAGCTATCTTGGGAGATCGGAGGGGGAGTCTCCTTAGGAGTTGTGTCCTCACCGGTCGGGGAATCAGACGAAGAAGGGGGCCTGGAGGCCTTTAGGCGCTCCATCTTTTCGAGGATGGCTTGCATCATTTCCTTGAACTTGTTCATCTGCTCCTCTTGAGCATTGTTCGGGTCCTTGATCACCATGACACTGACCGTTTCTTCTGGGAGGTCAGAGTTAGGTTATGCAGCGAACTGCCGAGGCTTGCGAGTAGTGCATGGCAAGTTAGTCTGGAGGGGCTCAGATTGCCCCGACTGGACTCGGGCTTTGTATGTCGATCTATTGAGGACCGGTTCTTGACAGTCTTGGGACCGTGACTTCTGGTGGTGATCACATAACAGTATTCCTGGACTTGCTCAGGCTTCAGAGTTTGAAGAGGTAAGAAGGGATTACAAGGCAGGAGGTCGTCAGGGGTGGTGACCTCGACTGCCTTGGAGGTTTCCCTAGTCAGGATCTCCAGGCCTCTTTTCTGCTTGATCCTGAGGCAACTGTGGACCTCATTTCAGAACCGAGCCTGGGTCATGAACTACCCCATTTTCTTCGAACATGCAAGGGCCATGTCTATGAGGCTGAGCAAGGAGTGGGGCTCAAGGATGGAGGGAAGCTTGGGTTCTCATCTTGGAGACTGGAGGCCTCTGTCTTACATCAAGCCGTTGCCCTGAATTCCTTTGTGAAGCCTGGGTGTTCCGTTGACCCAGCGCAGACTCAAGATGGTACTCTTAGGGACGACCTTTGAGTACCAAGGCTCGTGGTGCTTACCTGGCATCGGGGCAGTGGCGAAGATAGAAGCTGGTTTGTAACTCTGCATGAGTTTGGATCAGAGTGGGACTTGCAAAGATGGTCCGTGTGCACCTTTAGGGTTAGCTGTTTGGGTGACCTGGAGGTTAGCCCAGGCTCGATCAATGGGTTCGACCTGAGGACACTGAGACCCACGAGCTTTTGTTTGTGAGGGACAAGGTGGGAGCTTGTCTCTCCCAAGGTGAAGTTGTGTGTGTCGGGAAGGAAGACAGAACGGTCGACCCCCCTGTGTGCGAGGTAGCATAGAGCTAGCGCTGCCCCGAGCTGTGGAAAGAGAATGAATGGAGCATGTAGGGCTCATCCCGAGAAGGCCTGGCCCTAGATGTGAGCTCAAGGAAAAATGAGGGTTGCCCTGAGGTCTGGCTTGAGTGGATAGACCATGAGCCTTTGAGTGTGTGCGGGGGGTGAACTTCTCAGGGCCTCCACCTCTGTGTACCGACCCTCCAGGTGTGGAGGCTTGGAGTAGTGAAGGAGCACAGGGGGTTGCCTTGTGCCGAACCTTAGGAGCGACGACAGTTTGCTTGCCTTTTACAAGGATGGACGGGATAGCCTTCCGGCGTACTGCAGTAGTATGACTAGCAAGAGATTTTCCAGTTGCAGGGTGTGCGGCAGCAGGAGTGCTACCCATGCAAAGGGCCTTGGTGGAGAGTGCACCAGGGCCAGAAAGAGGGGAGGCAGAGACCTTTATGTCCCCTCTCACATCGATCCAGGTGAGAACTTGGGAGCCGAATTGTGACTCCTGACTCAAAAGGAGAGTAGGGAAGGAGGCTTGAGCAACTCACGTCCCTAGGACAGCCACGAGCGCAGGGATAAGGAAGTCCTCGACTCCAATGAATATTTTGAACAACCCAGGTGCTATAGAAATAGGTGCAAAAAGTAAAAAGAAAATTGGTAAAACATGAGCGAACCGACTAAGAGGTAGTAAGGATCTAGGTGATCTGACGGCACGTATCTCAGGTTTTTGGTGAACTCGAGTTTTGAGATCGCCCTCTCGGGACCTTGCTAGAGGGCAAGGGCAGTTATATCAACCAATGAGAGAGAAATTTTAAGTGGGTTCCGAACTTACTCGGGCTGGCTCACGTGGGCGCCTTTTGAGATCACGAAGAAAGCCCCCCAGCTGCTTAAGCTGGTTTGGAATCACTTCCCTTGACCTGTAATCTTCTTATTTTTTTGCACATTATTTTTATGGTTAATTTGTAAGATAAGTGGGGCGAAGGGACCCACCATTGCGATGGAGAAAGAGGTAAAGAGTAAAGAATGAGACGGTAAAGAGAAGGGGAAATCCAGACATCACTAGGCAACGTGATGGAAAATGCAAGGAGACAGCGCATCCCTTGTGGACGGCGCTAGCTCTTATCGAGGCACACGACGATAGTTTCTCTTAGGTCGCATGACGATAGGTGTGGGATGCAAGGAGAACGACGACGAGCACCGGGGCACGTGGAGGAGGCTTGCGGATGGCGATAGGTGTTACCAAAGCCCCTAGAGGGCGGCAATAGGTATCGCCGTCTACACTAGACGCGCGACAGGGAGAGACCCCTATAGACGGCAACAAACCTTGCCTTCTAGGTTCTTCACCGAGACGTCAAAGCTACGTCTTTGGGCGGCAATGGAAAGCGTTATTTATAGACCTCACTTGAAGGAAGAAACAGATTATTAGAAGGGGAAGGAGACTCGCACATGGTGCTGCCATCGCCATGCGGGCTCAGTGAGACCAAGGGAGAGGCATGCACGGCACTGGCACTACCGTGCATGACCCCTGAGTGGAACTCAGACGAAGAAGAAGGAGAAGAGAGAGAGAAGAAGAAAAGAAAAATAAGTGAGAGAAAGTTTACCTCAAACCTACAAGTACAGGTCAAAAGTTTCTCTCACCTCACTCCCTCTCTCAAGCGTGGCACAACAATGGCAAGAAAGAGAAACCTGTATTAAGTGAAAACTCTCTCTTATGTGTGTATGCCTCCGTCTCTTTTTCTTTTCTCGCACAATAATGGTACGTATATATAGAAGTGTGCCCCAAACATGGGTGGATGATCAAAAGTAACCTTGATTGCTGAAATTAAGATTAAATTGAATTAAAATAAATTTGAAAATTGGGTGAAAAATGATAGATTTGCCCATTCCTAACAAGTTGTGGAATTTCAGAAATGTCCCTGTATTGCCCTAGGACTTGCATGATCTTGGGGTCGTTTTGATGCCTGGCTCATCGTAAGATGATTGTTTTCTTGTAGGGCTCGGCATGATGATCAATTTGATACCAACTTCGAGCCATGGACCGTGTTTTTGGTGAACGATCATTTGACTTGAAATTTGAGTAGATCTTGAAACTTTGGATCGATAGAGTGTTCGTTCCTTGATGTTTTTCTATGTTTTCTTCGCTGAATCACATTGACCATGTCACTACGATCACGGGGCACCAAACACAGCTCGATTTAGTGGCTGGACAAAAATTTTGCAAGTTTGGAATTTTTCCAGAATCAAGGATTTCGGTAACAGAATTTGCAAACTATTCGTCGACTTTGTGTGCATAATCTAACCCTTAATCATGTACGGGGTTCGGGTCAGAGATGGCTCGAGACCTTATGCTCGTAATGGAATTGGTCTCGAGTCCATCGGACTCGCAAGCGGCATGATTTGGCCACTCGAGAAAGGCACGATGCTGCTGAATTTTCTGCACTTTTTTTACGGATCAACAACTTCTCTCTAGCTTTTCTTCGCAGTCGGGTATCATCACAGGGCGTGCCACATATTGAATCGCTTGTCTTGACTAGACGAACATGCTCACCAAATTTGAGCGTGATCCAAATTAGGACGAGTCAGATATGAGCATCAAAATTCACTGGTCGTGACTGTCCTTTCAATGGTGTAGTGTTACAGGGTGGCCGCACGGGAATAGCGTGCGTCTTCTCATGTTTTAACTCTTTCGCCTATAACTTCTTCTTGGATGCCTGTTTGAGCTGAAACTTGACCCGTGAGGGTTTTCAATTGGGCTGGATCCAATGGTGATAGTCCCACAGTAATTTGAGATGCTAAAAATGTTGCTCTTGTTATAGGGGTCCGTTTAAGGGTGCTAGCGGCCGATTCTGCTGGAACTGTTTCTTAGTTTGCACTGCCTTAGACATATCAAAATGTGACGAAACTTGGCAAGAGAGTCTTGAGAGACCACATTAAGATCTTGGCCAGTTATGGGGCTGTTCTGAGACTATCAACATTTCCACTACTTACTAGGCCTTTATTGAGCGGGAGCCCCATGTTGATGAAAAATACCTTCCTACAACTGCATGGAATGCCCATCATCCTTGTCAGAGACTTGCTTAGTTGTTGGTGGGGGACATTGCATGGAATTCCCATCATCCTCGTCAGGAGCTTCGCTTAACTGCTGGTGGGGGACGTTGCATGGAACGCCCATCATCCATGTCAGAAGTTTTGTTTTGAATTTCTTGTTTTTGATTGATTTCTTGGGGATAGGGTCCTTTAGGATTGACTCTGACTTGCCATTTAGAGATTCTTCAAACTTCTAAGTCTTTTCATGGGGATATACGGACTGTTGGAGCCTTCATTGAAGATCATCTTTTTGGGTCTTGATCGCAAAGTATTTACTACCGAGGATGTTTTTTGAGTGCGGGTTGAAGCCGCCTATGGGAAGTGCTGCATCAATCTGCTTATTGGTCCAAGTGCTCTTTTGGGTTTTCACTTGGACCAGGAAGCGTTGCCGTAGTGACGGTTTTCACTAACCTCCTTTTATTTGGGGCTCTTTTACCCATGACCTTACGACCATGTCCACCCTTATTCTTCCATTATTACTCACGGTGCCCTTTCGGGTTTTCACTGTGCCCGAGTTTTTATTTTCACCAAACGTTTTTACTCATGATTTCAAGACCATGCCCGTCCATCATTTTTACTCATGGCTTTCCCTTGTTTAAGTATATACCATGCCTGTTATTCTCTTTTTTTCTTTGTTTTTTTCTTCTCTTTTTTGTGTGAAGGCATTTTTAGGGTCATGCCTTCAGGACCTGTGCGAAGCCTTTTAACGTCATGCAGCTAGGACGTGCACTACATTTTAGGGTCATACAACTGAACCGTAGTGGAGATGGATGGTAATCTGTGGACGCCATGGAGTGAGTATGGTGGTGGCTTGGCTCACTTTGAGGAGATGGCATGAGGCTGCTTATGAAAGATGGATGGTGTTGGTATGGAAGGTGGATAGTGGTGACCCACTAGCTGCGGCTAGTATGGATGGTGGGATGGCTCGCCGTTTGTGAGCGTGGGTGAGACTCATTGGGGAATGATGAATGGTAATGAAGGAAGATAGATTTACTGGGGAGTTGATGCAGGTGGTGTGCGCACATGGACTGGTCTTGGGGAAGGCGTGTGTGAAGACGCATGCAAGGGCATGTGCGCGTGTGTGGGGGCGTGTTGAAGGTTATGCCTCCGAGACCTGTGCAAAGCAGTTTAACGTCATGCAGCCAGGTCGTGCACTATAGTTTAAGGTCATATAGCTTGGACTATGGCTATTTAGTTTAAAGTCGTGCAACTAGGATCATGCGGTTTAAGGTCGTGCAACTAGACCTCTGCTACAGTTTAAGGTCGTATAGTTTAGACCATGGCTATGCATTTTAAGGTTATGCAGCTACGACCATGCAGTTTAAGGTCATGCAACTAGACCTCTGCTACAGTTTAAGGTCATATAGCTTGGACCATGATTATGCATTTTAAGGTCATGCAGCTAGGATCATGTAGTTTAAGGTCGTATAGTTTGTGCAGTTTAGAGTCATGCAGCTAAGAGCATGCAGTTTAAGGTCGTGCAACTAGACCTTCGCTACAATTTAAGGTCGTATAGTTTAGACCATACAGTCTAGCGTGCATTTAGACCATTGCGTGGGTCACCACCAAGGTGAAGCTTCATGGGGAATAAGTCTTTGAGTGGCAATTCGACTCCCTGGGGATAAAATGGCTATGTCTATACACAAGCAGAGAGGGATGGTGGCCCTACGAGAAGTGGCAAACACAAGCGGACTTCACTGAGGATTAGGGGGGCAAGTGTGACTCCCTGCGGTCAAAGATGAGGCTCGATGGAGAATAGGTTTATGGAAGGCAACCCGACTCCCTGAGGATAAGATAGCTTGGTGTGAAACAGACCCACTAGGGATGGTAGAGGTAGGCATGACTTTTTTTTGGGCATTCACTTATCTCCACTAGGGATGATGGGCTATGGCACAAGTTTAACTCCTACTGGGGGTGATGGAAAAACACTCACGGTGATAACCAGGTTCATATATGCACGACGCTAGCATGGGTGGCAGTAGCATTGACACACACGACGCCGCATGGGTAGTGGTAAAATACGTGGTGCTAGCATGGATGACGGTAACACACGTGGTGCTAGCACAGGTAGCTGTAACACACGCGCCGCTAGTCGTGTGCAGTGGTAACATACGCAGTGCTAGCTGTCCATAGTGATAACACACGCGACGCTAGCGTGGGTGATAAATGCACAAACAGCGCTGAATGGTCATTCACGCGCGGCGTTAGTCTTAGCTCGAGCCTCGGGCCTGACCACAACCCGATCTTGATTCTTTCAACACCTGATGCTTGGGGTTTCATGGGCGGTGGTGACCTGTGTTCAGGCATCAGGCTTGAGCCCGACCCAGTCCAGCCCATTTCCATTTGGCCTTATGGGCCTTGACTAAAATTTTTGGCTTGTTCAAGGTACTTCGAGGAAACATCACCTTTATAAGGGGGTAAACCCTTTTCCACCGTTTTACCTTTGGGTAAACGGGTAAGGTAATTTTTATCAGTGAGAGAGAGAGAGGGAAGCTTTCGGCTAGGACTCCGACAAGAATACACAGGGTACTCGAGGTTTACAGGAGTTTGACGGTAAAAACTTTGGCAAGAAAGTTCCAGCTAAGAAGAGAGAGAACCAGCAAGGGAGCACACGGGCTTTCGCAAGGGTCACTGTTGCCAGAGTTGGGGGAAGCAGGCATTTCGACCGTGACCTACAGAGATTCCGACAATAGTTTTGGAGTATCGGAGAGGAGGAAAAAGGATCCAAGTTGTAGCAGGGGGCTGCTGGTGAACTTCTGTTGGCTTTCGAGGGAGGTGCAACAGTGGCCGGCGAGTGGAGAGGTTTCCCGGCAAGAAGTCGAGAGGTCAAAGGGCAGTGAACAACCATTAGTGGTAGATGAAGGGCCTTGAGGAAGGTAACGCTCACCATCCACACGTGCAAGGACACGCGTCAGACCACATCGCGGTTGACAGTTGTCAAATGGTGCACTCGGGATTTCAGGTGACACGTGCAGAATCTGTGGCACATGTGAGGGATTTGAACATGGACAGCATTGGGCTGTGACCAAATCATAGCCGTCATTGGCCCTTGAGAACACAGATGGCATTAGTCTTGACGAACACAACTGGCGTTAGGCATTAGAGAACACAACCGACACTGAGCCTTGAGAACACAACCTGCGCTGGGCCTTGACAAACACAACCGGCGCCAACCTTTGAGAACACAATCGGTGCTATCTTTCGAAAACACAGCCGGTGCTGGGCTTTTGCGAACACAACCGGCGCTAGCTTTTGAGAACACAGTCGGCGCTAGCTTTTAAGAACACAGCCGGTGCTAGCCAGTACCTTTCACCCACGGCGATAGTCAGTGCCTTAGTGATTCACGTATGGCAGTGAGTTCTTAAGCTTTTTATAATGACCGAATCTTCTTACAGAATCCCTACCGTGAAAAATATTTCAAGGGGAGGAGAGTTTGGTACTACTGATTTTACTTGGGAGAGCCTGGTCAGAGGTGAGCCCATTTGGTTGACCGAATCGACATGCAAACTAGAGTGGCCCCTCAGTGTCACTTTCGTTACCGACTCAATTTTCTTTGAGGTGCAGGAAGGCAATGATGGTAATGTCAGTATTGAAGAAGGGGTGGCCCTCCTTCATTACATGCACAGGAATGTAGCTTTTGGTGAGAATTTGCCCACATTGAGGAAAAGGATGGTGAAGACAAAGGGGCTGATATGGTCTTCTGCTGGCCTTCGAGTGCAAGGGGAGCACCAATATTTAAGGGGGTACTCTTCCTGCTGAGGTCACATAGAAGCATTCTTGAGCGTGTCTCTCTATTAGCTGCTGTGTAGTGTTCAGGTAGCTATTATGACCGATGCTCAAATACCATCAAGGTATTGTTAGAGATATGGAGTCATGCGAGCAATACATGGCTTCTCAGTCATGGTGAAGCAGGAATCTCCTTGCTGGATCTTCATTTCATCAGCAGGCTCCCGCTGATCGGAGCAATGTATGACGAGTTCGTGCCTCATAACTCAGTCATTTTTTGTGGTGCTCACCTAGAGGAAGTGGAACCTCCTGCTAGTCTTCAGAAATCTTTGAGATTTACTAGTTGCTCTCCTCCAAGTCCAGCAATGGTCGCGTGACCTTTGTCGAATGGCTGAAATTATTTTACGAGGATTACCCCGAGGAAGCTGGTCAAGTTATTTTGGGAGGAAATGGGAAAGCAATTGTGAAGGGGATGCCTCCAATTTACCAACCCGAGACCGGTGATGACTGTGTTTTCTTAGCCGCATACCTGGCCTTGTTCCTATGCAAGTTTGTGCTCCATGGAGGAGCTGATAGGATCAACGCAGGCACATTCTATATGGCTTACGACATGATGAGGGGGCATCAGTATGCTCCTGCACAACCAGTCCTATGCAGCACTACCATGGACTGACACTCATCTTTAGGGGTAAGGGGCAATGGCCTTGTCAGAGGCGAAGCTTTCTCTTGGGACTTCAAGACAACTTTCCTTAGGGACTTCAAGACACCATTCCCCATTCACTACGTGTATGGGTGGCTAGGCGCCTATTTTCCTGCACTCATGTCAGAAGTCCAGGCGAGGGGGAGAAAATGTGCCCCATCTTGATGAGCATTGCTAGGCAGAAGACTATCTTTCACTGCCTAGTGGATGCAAAGAACTTGTTTGGGAATGATTTGTCCAGTATACGTTGGGTCGCTTTACTGACCGTGGCTTTATTGATGAACTGGGCAAGGAGTTGGATGTTGCTCCCACAATTATCAAGGATCTCATGTTTATCTTGAGCATTAGAGGGGGGGTTTTAGCCTATCGAACTTCATACAGTGACTGACTCGAAGGATACTTCCCCCATCGCTTTGCTTATCAGCACGGGCTTGACTAGAGTTACCCTTCTCTGTGTTCTTCGAGAAGCGTCACGGTAGAGTGAACATAGGGAAGAAGGAAGAGTAAGGGACTCTTCGAGAATCATGGTGGCCAGAACACATTCGCACCGCCTGGTCCACATGTTTGGAGATGACAGAAGTCGGCAAGTATGTGGTACCGCATTTTGGCATAAGGATCCGAGCGATCGAGGCCTATGCATGCTGGTGGAGGATTACCAACCGAGGATACTGGGAAGCTGATTACCCTTGGAAAGGGGAGAACTACAAATGATGTCAAGATACTAGACAAAGGAGGATCATCAGCACTCTCCCTATTGGCGAGGTCTTTCATTTGGGCTACCCCTGGAATTGGCAGGCTCTTGGGATACCTCAAGAGATAGCGGTGGATGACACTTCACCGTAATTTCTTGCAATGGAGAAGAAGATGGGGAGCCTTGTTGACAACTTCACCTCTATCTTTCAGTGGAAGGAGGGTTGAAAGGTCCCTGATCATGAAGGGCGCCCAATTCAAAATTTGAACACACTGATAGGGAACGACCCACAGAGTGCTCTTACTGTGAGCTCTTCTTGAGAGGGTAATTCTGAGGCGGCTACTCGTTCTTCAGCAGGAAGGAAAAAAAGGAGGCGCTCTGCCCCTACCGGCACTCGTGCACCGCCTTAAGCTGTCAGACCTGCTCGAAAACATAGGAGTGCAAAACTTTCAGTCATTTTAGAATCATGAGGTAGCTCTTCATCTTCTGCCTTCTCTGGTTCATTTGCTACCCCTTTCGAGTCACCCTCTACCCTTTCTCCATCATCTTTTTCCTCTCCTAAACTATTTTCTACCTCTTAAAAAATAGAGGTAGATGAATCGAGCCCCTCTGAGTCCATTGTCATCACTTTTGATCGAGAGGTGACGTTGGAACTTAAGGTGATGCCTCTAAGTCTATAGGTGATTCTTGAGTCAGATCCAGTTCTAATGAAGATTGATGGGGTTGAAGGCCCAGCAGTTATTTCTCAAGGAGAGGAAACTGACACTGACATGGCCTCTGACGCTCAAGAGGTTGCTGCCCTGACTAAGACAGGGGCTGCAGTGTTGGGTAGTGAAGGCTCAAACATCCCTCAGGAGGAGGAGCCTATGATTGGTGAGGTACCCGAGTATCAAGAAGCTGGTGCCTTGGGTGACAAAATTGTAGGTGATGCAAACCCAGGCCCTTCTTGGAGGGAAGATCTTGAAAGTTCAGAGACTGGGGACCCCAGGGTGCACAGGTCATGAAGATGAGGGGGTTGAGCTTTTTGTGGAAGAGGTTCTGGTTGTGGGTGATGCAGACCATGAAGAAGAGGCCGTGGCAGAGGTTGAAGGTCACAGGGAGGAGGTAGCCCCTGAACTTGTAGAGGCTGAAGTGATAGTTCAAAAAGGTCAAGAACAAGGAAGAGGTGTTGGCCTTGAACTTATCAAGGCCATGCCAGAGGGTGAGAGACAAGGGGAAGAGGTTGCTTTGGAGCACGCAGAGACCAGAGTGGTGGCTTCAGCAGGCGAAGGTCAAGGTGAGGAGGCTGGCGCAGGGGAGACCAAGCAGGTTGAGACTGGGGCTGCCTCTGAATCTGAGGAGCCCGAGGCTTTAGGCTTCGCGATTGCTCCCGAAGAGCCAGTGACTCACATGGCTATCATCCCTTCGTTGAGCTGGGTGAGCAGCCTCTCGTTGAGCTGGGTGAGGCATTGGCCAAACTCAAGGAGTTTACCCTTGCGACCACTGTTTTGGGGAATGTGCAAGAAGTCTTCTCTCATGTTGATGCTATTTTAAATGAATTAGAGAGCTGGAGATTGGGAAGGTTGCATCATGAGGCAAAAACCAGCAGGCTGGCTTCCTTGAAGGCGTCGATCACACGTCGTCATGTGGGAATAGATTCCTGCGCACAGAAGAAGGCTGAGATGGTTGCTCATCAACTCAATCTCAAAGATGGAGGGAAGAGCTTGTTTTAACAAGATGATAGCCATAAGGATGGAGATGCGGACGTTGTGGAGTGAATTTGATGATCTTGAGAGGGAGATGAATCAGAGGAAGGCCTTGGATGCCTCTTTGGTTGAGGATATATCAGAGCTCATTTGCACCATCGAGTCGGAAATCGCCTCCATGGAACATGAGGCTCAAAGGGTGGTTGAACTGAAGGAGCATATTCAACATGCCGAGGCTTCTTCTACGGCATCCAGAGTGGAGATCTATAAGATCATTGATCATTTTTTAGATTGTCCTTTCTTTGCCATTTCTTTCTCTATATTTCGACACTTGTAAAAGATTTGGATTTATGAATGAAATGCCTCTTTTTCTCCTCTGACGCATTTTGCTGCATGATTTCATTCTTCTTTTGCTTTGCTGCACTTCATTTCCTTCTTTTAGTCTTGACCGCCTCTCAAAATGTTCATTATTTCAAGGGGTCAAGACAGAATACCCTATGCCTTGCTTCGTCTTGCGACAAGCTGCTGTGGCTTCAATGACCTCAAATGGGGGAGCAGTTGCTTATTCTCCCCTTAACATTTGATTGGACAGAGGCTCATAATTCATCGTTCTCATAATGTGATGAGTTTTCTCATTGTAAATAGTCCAATCAGGAGGGGCTTTGGCTTCTATTCGAGGCACATTTACTTCAAGTTCATCATAGCTCTTGGTCTCAGACACGAACTTCTTTAGATGTTTTGAAGCGATGCTCATAACCTCCAATTGACTTTGGAGATTGTGAACCTCGCTTCTTAACTCTGCCAGAGGATCCTGCTTTTGAGGGTAAGAAAGTTGTCCTTTCTTAAACTGCTCTCTTCCCACAGAATCATGGAAGCGTAGGGCTTATGGCTGACTACTAGTTTGAACTGACCTTGCAGTGGCATGAGGAGCATCCTCTTTTCTTATGACAACCGAGGTTTGGAGGATCTTCCGCGGCGGCTGGCACGTCAATTCTCCTTTCAAGAGTGCAATAGGGACATGCAAGACTTTTTAATGGCCGACGTGTAGGTGACCTTTGGAGCCAGGAGTTCTGTCCTCATGACTTCCTCAATCTCAAGCGTGGCCTTTAGTTCATCTTCTTGCAAAGGTGGCTCCAGACAGGAAGCAGTGGGGAAAGCCTCATCTTCAGGAAAAGATGAAGTTTCTTTAGGGGTAGTGAATGGGATGCTGGGATGAATGGGAGTCAGAGGGAGGATTTTGCCTTGTCTTTCCTCTTCCTTGAACATGTTCACAAGTGTTCGCTTGATGTCCTCAACATCTTCATGAGACAAAGTCTCTGTCTTTCTCACAAACTTGTGATCACCATCATTTGGCTTTTGGGGTGACACCAAATCTGTGAAGTAATACTTGACATCAGCATAGTGAGTTTCGGGTATAAGAAATGGTCTTTTGTCAGCATAGACCGTATACTGTCTCCCACCTCGACTATACTTGAAGCACTTGTGCAATGTTGATGGAACCATGCCTTAGTCATGGAGCCACGGGCGACCAAGAAGGATGTTATAGGAGGTGTTGGTGTTGATCACATGAATCTGAGCATAATCGTTTAATTCACCAATCTTGAGACGAAGGCGAACCGTGCCAGTCGACTTCTCTCCTGACTGGTTGGACCTCTAGACTGTGATATAAGTTGGAGTCAGATCCTCAGACCCTAATCCCAATCGAGTGAGGATTGTCCTTGGGATAAGGTTGACTGTTGACCCTCCATCTAAGATAATTCAGTTAATGGGATATGCATGTAGCTCACCAGTCACAAAGGGCGATTGTGAAATTTTTCTCCCAATTGCAAATCATCCTTTGAGAAGGCGATCGCGATACATCCACTCAAGATTGTTGGGTCCACCTCAATGGGTTCCACCTCGATCTTGTACACCTCTTGATTGGAAAGAGCTGGAATCAGAGCCATAAGGTAATCCCTTGAGAGCATGAGAGCATCATAGATGCTGAGAAAGGCTGGAAGCTTCCTCAAGTTCCCTATCACATCATTTTTCACCTTTTCCCTGTCAACCTTTTATTCTCCTAGTCCTGCCACTGCTTTGGGTGGTATAGTAGGCTGAGGAGCAGGTTTAGGTGGAAGAGGTTTATTTTGGCTTGCTGGTTGACTTGGTTACGCAACCAGCTTGATTTGGGTGGTCTGGGTGGATTGGGTGATAGGGATTTGTTTAAGTAAAGTGGAGGTTTGAGATTTAGGCTTTGGAGGTGGTTGGGTAAATTGGACCAGAGGAATCCTAGGGAATTGGAGGATGGGTGGATTGTCTGGGTATTTGGGCGAGGGAGGAGCCCAGGGAGCTTGAGGATGGGTAAATTATTTGGGGTATTCGGGTGAGGGAGAAGTGATGGACTAGGAAACTTTAAGATGCCTGACTTTTGAGGTGGAGGTTGCAGCATTTTCTCTGATCTTAGGCTCCTCTACCCCGTGCTGGGTGATGCTTATGAGATTTGCATCACGAGACAAACTTCCTGAGAATAAAAGCTTTGCCCTCTTGATTCTCTCAACCTCTGCTCGAAGTCGGGCTCAGGAGGCCATTAGGGTTTCTTTGGCTTTGACTTCTTGTGCTTTCTAGTAGAAGGGGATGGCTTTGATTTGGCTCGAGCTGCTAGGGCATCAGAAACTGTCATGAATCCAGCCGCCTGGGCTAGCGTCTTTTGCTGTCGCCTACGGTGCGTCCTACTTATATTGGTTCCTTCGAGTTCTCTATCGAGGGCCTCGAAGGCTGGACATTCCCGGGTTGTATTTGCAGAAGACATAGAAGAGGAGGGAGAAGACGAAGAAGAGAAAGAAGAGGGGTTAGTTGTGGGGGACTTTTAAGGTCATTCCCCTCATCGAACAGATTTGGGAAGCTTTTTTCGTTGTCATCAGAGTTGGACGTGTGCAGGGGGTCTTTTAGGCCTTTCCCTTACTTAGACTGCTGGGGGGTGCTTTTAATGTCATCACCCAAATTAGACATGCCCCGAGTAAGATATCGCCTAGGGATGTCCTCCTAATGAGACCAGGGAGGAAGAATGATTACGCCGGGGATGAAGTCCTGTAAGATCGATAATAGGGGAAGAGGCTTAAGAAATTCTTGCTTGGCCTGCAGTTGAGGAATCTTGTTCCTCAGGCGGGCAGCCCTTGATGCTTGTCTCCTCCTAGTTTCCTTGGGAGGTGCTTGATTCATCTTGCTAGGTTTGTGAACAGCCTTAACTTGACGAATTGCCTCTCGCTTTAAGGACTTGAGTCTGCTCCGCACATGATAGAGTCTCCATGGTTGGGTAGTTGAGCGTTCAGCAAGATCAGAGGCATTAAGAGATTCTTGCACTGAAGCATTCCGATGGACGGGGTCACTGACTTGTGGGTGTTCTTCCATGACGGTGTAGGCAATGTGACCTGTTTGCACCGTCTTTGCGATTATGGCTTCGAACCCATAGCATTCGCTCAGCTTGTGGCCCCATATCTGATGATACGAGCACTAGTGATTTTCGGTTCCCTAAGAAAGACGCTTGGGCTGCCTTGCTAGCGTTGGTGTGACGAGCTCATGTTGGAGCATCATACCCCGCTGGCAGCTCATCAAAAGTGCAGACATTCGCTTTCCTCCTATACTGTCACCACGTGGGCAGACTCAGTTGCCCTGAATGCTTTTTTATGTTCTTTGAGTTTTATCTGGCCCTTCTGGATCAGAGCCTCGATGAAGTCCTTAAGTGTGTAGCATTCCTCTGTGGGGTGGTTTATCCTCCGAGGATAAGCATAGTAGTTCGCATGAGTGTTGAGAACCCATTCCTTTTCAAAAGGATAGACCTTATTCTTATGCCTGGCCCAATAATCATCTTGATTAAGGTTCGCAGGTGGGGGTACCAGATTGTATGATTGCTGCTTCTTGCCTCCCTGAGGTGTTGTCTTTACTGTGCGTACCCCTTTGGAGAGGTCCAAAGTCTAAGAGGCGGCCTTCTTTGGATCACTTACAGTGACGGTCGCACTGATTACTCCTTTTTGCTGATTACCCCGGGCTTTGGTCCTAGAATTTCCATTACCCCGATTGTTTCTCGAGCTTGAAGATTGCTGCCGTGACTCGCTATGGTGGCATGACAAAATCTCTACTCGAACAGACTTAGAGATCATCTCTGACATGGAGGTCGGACTGAAGGCCTCAACTTGTAGAGCGATCTCAGATTGCATGTTTCGCACACAGGTTGGCGAGCAACCAAATCTCTCGACCTTGCTATGAATTGACCGATGGGTTCGTCTGGTTCCTGGGTCAAGGTGAGAAGCTTGATGGTTTGGACTTCTCTCTCGACCTCATAAAAGCACTAGTGGAATAGTTTCTCCATTTTATCCCAAGTATGTACTGAATTTAGGGGAAGCCGAGCATTCCACTGAAAGGTTGGGCCATCAAGGGTTTCAATGAACAGACAGCGGAGGAGTCTCTCATCAGCCATCGTCTCTCAACATGCCGCTTGCAAATATGCGATATGCTGGTGCAGGAATGTCGTACCATTAAATTGGGGAAACTTCCTCTTTTGTAGTCCAAGGGAAACAGAACCTGATCAATGTAGGAGGGGTACGACGTTTGGTATTGAGTTGTACGCTGCATTCTTGGGATCTATCTGTTCTTTAAGCTATGGGTTACCATAAAAGGCGATGTTTGCCTATGAGACGGGGTGAGGGACAGAATTGTCGCGATGTTTGCCTATGAGACGGGGTGAGGGACAGAATTTCTCTGTGAGGCAAGAGGAGGAGGCTGCCTTGGAGTTGCATCATCCGACTGATGGGAGTCAGCCGCATGATGGGATATGTTGACTGAGGACTGCATGCTTTCCATGCAATCAATCTTCTCCATCATGGTGCACACCATTTGTTTGAACCTGTCCATGCGTTCTTCTTGAGAGTCAATAGGATCGTTCACAACCATAAAGCTAATTGTTTCTCCAAGGAGGTCATCCTTAGGTGCAGTTGAGGGCTTATAAGCTTGGTGAGCCGTGTGCGGCAGATCGGTCAGCAAGGGCTCAACATGCCCTGACTGAACTGGAGTTTTATATGCCCATCGTGTGAGGACCGGTTCTCGACGGTCTTGGGACCGTGGCCGCTGGGTTGTTGGGTCATCTTCTACGACATTGACCACTGTGCAGGATTCTCATGCCCCTTCTTCGAGCTCTATCATCTGAAGAGGGTAGAAGGGGTTATGGTGAAGAGGGTCATCAAAGCTGGCTGCCGTGACCATTTGTTCAGGATCTGCAGGCCCCACTCGTGCTTGTCTTTAAGGCTTTGATGGACCTGATGCCAGAACTGTGATCGGGACTACAGCTCGTCGGCCTTTCTTGCATAAGAGAGAGCTATCTCCATTAGATGGAGCAATGGGTGTGGGTCAGGAACTGGGGTCAACCTGGGCTGGGGAGGATGAAAGACTTGATCTCCCATTAAGTCTTTGCCCTGAACTCTCTTATGGGCTCCAGAGGCATGATCGAGATGACAGGGCTGGTTCAAAATGACACTCTTGTGGAAGGTCTACGAGTACCAAGGCGCTAGGTGCTTGCTCGAAAGAGAAGGGGCAAACGGGGGAAGGATCGACTCATGATGACGCCTGAGTCGGGAGCGAAGAGCTGTTCGTGAAGGTGACGCATGTGTGCCTCTTGAAGAAGGATCACGGGTGGCTTTGGGGTCAGCCCGGGCTTGAACAAATGGTCCGGCCATAGAAGGCCGAAAGCTATGACCAAGGTGTCTATAACAGAACAGGTGGAAGCCTTTCCCTTACTGGGTGTATTAGTGTGTGCTGAGAAGGAGGATGAGGGGGTCATTTTCCATGTATTTGGGTTGATGTGGCGACAACGTTTCCCCGAGTGGTGGGATGCAGATGCATAACGTGTATAGGACGTGGCCCGAGAAGGCCTGATCTTGGATACTGACTCAGGGTAACATAAGAGTTGCCTTCAGGTGTGGCTCGAGTGGATGACCCACGAACCTTAGTGTGTGTGCGAGAGGTGGAGGCCCCATGGTCTCCTCCTCGATGTGTTGAGCCTCTAAGCATAGAGACTTTAGGTGGTGAAGGAATGTGGGGGGTAGTCTTGTGGTGACCCACAGAAGCAACGACAACTTCTTTACCTTTTGCAGAAAGGGATTGGGCAGCCTTTCGAAGTACCTCGGCAATACAACTGGCAAGTGGCTTGCTGGTGATAAGGCACGTGCTGTGAGTGGTAGTAGATGCGCTACCAATGCATAGTACTTTGGTGGGGGTTCCACCAAAGCTAGGAGATGGGGAGTTAGGGACCTTTAAATCCCTCATCACACCTATCTAAGTTAAGACCTGAGAGCTAGACACTGGGTCTTTGCTCAGAAGGAAAGTTGGGAACGAAGTTTGAGGAACTTGTTCCCTGGAGAAGCTCGTAAATGCAGGGATGAGAAAATCCTCGATTCGGATAAATGGGTTAAGGAACCCAAAATCCATGTGTGTGCAATATAGAAAAACAAAGGAGAGAATGGCCAAATAAGGACGATCCAACAAAGGGGTAGTAAGTCCCCAGTGGAGTCGCCAAGCTGGTTGCATGCCTTGATCTCGCCCCTCGGATCGGGATGACTTGGTGTTACGTATCTCGGGTTTCAAGGGGAAACCGAGACTTGAGATCGCTCTCTCGGGAACCTTGTTAGAAAACAAGGGCAGGTATACCAACTAGTGAGAGAGGAATTTAATGTGAGGTGGGACACACCTCACCTAGCTCCGTGACTCACTCGGGCTGACTCACGTGGGTGCCCTCTTAGATCACGGCGGAAAGCCCCCCAGTCCTTCAACTGGTTTGAAATCGCCTCCTTTGACTTATACTCTCCTGTTTTTGTGATCTCACACATATAGTTAATTTTACAAGAAAAGTGGGCCAAGGGACCCCACCTTGTCTTTGGGCGAATGCACAAGAGCATGCACATCCAAAAGAAGAAGGAAATAATAAGAGGATAGAGATTGGGGTGATGAAAAGAGAATAAATAGATAGAATGAAAGAAAGGGAAGAGAAGAATTTGACCATGTGGCTAGATTGACATAGTGGCTAGATCAGTACAGTGATTGAACTAGAGTGGTAGCAAGACGGGCACGGTAACTCATACCGGCACGACGACAATACTATTCGATGACAGAACCAATCACTGACCAACCTGGTAGGATGGCTAGCTTATCATGGCAGCAAGACGGGCACAATAACTAAGATTGGCATGGCGGCAATACTGCTTAACGGCGAGACTACCATGGCAGTGATAATATTACCCTCCCTTGGTCAAACGAGAGAGGAAGAAGAAAAAAGAGAGAGATGAAAGAGAAAGGGGAAAGAGAAGAGACGAGGGAGAAGACATAAGAACGAGGAGAAGAAGTGAAGATACAAGAGAAAAGAAGAATGAAAGAAGAGAAGAGAAGAGAAGAATGAGAAAGAAGAGGGAAAGAGGAGAAATAAAGAAAAGAAGAAGAAGAGAAGAAGGGGAGAGAAGAAAGAAACGAGAGAAAAGTGAGAAGAAAGAAGAGAGAAGAGAGGAGGGGAAAGAGATGTGTGAAAGAGAATTAGAAGAGAGAAGAGAGAAGAAAAGAAAAGAAAGAAGAGAGAGATAGAAAGAGAAATAGAAGAGAAAATAGAGAGAAAGGAGAAGAAACAGAAGAGAGAAGAAAGAAGAAAAGAAAGAAACTGAATAGAGAAAAGAGAGAAAAGAGAAGAAACAAAAGAGAGAATGAAGAGAGAGGAGAGAAAAGAGAAGAAACAGAAGAGAGAAGAAAGAATAAAAGAAAGAAACATAAGAGAGAAGAGAGACAAAAGAGAAGAAAGAAGAGAGAGAAGGGAAGAGAAACATGGGCAACGATGAGGTTCTACTATCCATGACAGAGAAGAGAGAAAGGGAAGGAAGCATGGACGACTATGAGGTTCCGCTGTCCATGACAGGAGAGAGAAAAAAACATGGACGACGGTGGGGTTCCGTCGTCCATAACAGAAGAGAGAGAGAAGAAGAAAACATGGATGACGATGGGGTTTCGTCGTCCATGATAGATGAGAGAGAAAAAAGACAAAAGCATGGATGACGATGGGGTTCTGTCATCCATGATAAGGGATAGAGAAAGAGAGAAATAGAGAAGGAACATGGACGGCGATAGGTTCCGTCGTCCATGATAGGATGGGGAGAGAGAGAGAGCATGGGCGGAGATAGGTCCCACCTTCCATGACAGGAAAGAGAGGGAAAAAGAGAACATAAACGACGACGGGTTTCCACCATCCATGACAGAAAAGGGAGAGAAAAAGAGAAAATGGACAGCGATGGGTTTCGCCATCCATGACAGGAGATAGAGACAAGAGAGAAAATAGAAAGAAGAGGACAGGCGTGGCTATAGGCATCGTTGTGCATGTTGAAAGGGACTCGGACATGACCCGGCCCCCGCCACTCAGGAAGGGACCCAGTTTAATGTCATGCACATCGATGAGCATCGCCGTGTGCGACATGGGGCAAGAGGAACTTGGATAGTGGCCCTGTCCATCACTCAGGTTAAGACCCCGCTCATTGTGCGTGTCCCAAGAAGACATCATGTCCTACGATAGGCACCGACGTGCATGAATGGAGAAGAGGGAGAAAGAAAAGAGTAGAGAGAAAGAAAGAAGAGAGAGATTAGGTAAGGGAGGAAAGACAAAGGAAAGAAAGAAGAGAGAAGGAGATGGAAGAAAGAAGAGAGAGATTAGGTAAGAGAGGAAAGAGAAAGGAAAGAAAGAAGAGAGATAAGGAGAGGAAAGAAAGAAGATTAGGAAAGAAAGAGGAAGGATTAAGAAAGAAAGGGGATGAGTAAGGAAAGGAAGCACAGAAAAGAAGAGAGAAGGAGATGAAAGACACGCACGGTGATGGCCCATTGCCATGCGTGTTGAGTGAAGAGAGAGATAATAAGAGGAAAAGAGAAAGATAGCGAGAAGAAAAATAAGAGAGAGAAAGAAATAGAGAGAAGAAGGAAAGAAGAGAGAAAGAAATAGAGAGAAGGAGTGAAGAGAGAGAAATAAAGAGAGAAAGAAAGAAAAGGAAAAGAGAAGAGATGAGGAGCGAGAAAGAAAGAAGAGGAAGAGAGAGAAGCGAGGAGGAGATATAAAGAGTATAGAGGAGAGAGAAAGAGGAGAGAGGAGAGAAAAAGAGGAGGAGAGAGAAAGTTACCTTCACTGAGGGGTATCAGACTTTTTCTTCTCTCTCCTCTCTTTCTCTCTCCAAGGCATGCCTACAATCTAAATGTAAAACTCTCAAATTTTATTCATGAAATTGAAACTTCAGGGGAACCCTTTACAATTAGGTTTAACATATATTTATAAAATTGGGCCCAAAACATGGGTGGATGCCCAAAATCTGACCTATTTGATGATAATTACAATTTATTTGAATTAAAATAAAATCTAAAAATGGGTGCAAAATGATGATTTTGCCCTTGCTCAATAATACATAGAATTTCAAAACATTCCCTACTGTGGCCTTAGAATGTGCATGATTGTCCATGGATGATTCAAGGTTGCTTCGGCACCCGTTTGGCCGAAAGATGATTGCTTTCTTGTTGGGCTCGACATGACGATCGATTTGATACTAATTTCAAATCACATATCGCTTTTTTAAGCCACATTCGCACAACTTTAAATTTGTCTGAATCTTAAAAATTTCTGATCGATATTGTGCTTGTTTCTTAATGTTTTTCATTGATTTCTTCGCTAAATTTCACTGAGCATGTCTTCACAATTGCGTTGCAACAAACGCAGCTCAATTTCATTCCCGAACGAAGATTTATAGTCTTTGGGTTTTTTACCAGAATTTGACTTTCGACGACTGGAATTTACAGTGACTTCAATGCCTTCATGTGCCGAATCTAACCATTCATCATGCACAAGGTTTGGATTAGATGTGGCCCCATACCTTACGCACACAATGGAACTGGCTTTGCATCGATCGGGTACATGAGCGCCATGATATGGCCGCTCGAGTGGGTCATGCTACTACTGATTTTCTTTCAACTATCTTCATGAATCGCCAACTTCTCTTGAGCTTTTCTCCTTGCTCAGGCATAGTCATGGGACGTGCCACATATCAAAATGCTTGTCTTGACGAGACGAACATGTTCACAAAATTTGAGTGTGATCCTACTTGTAATGAGGGAAATATGGGTCTCCAAAGTTTATACTCGTGACTGTGCAAACCAATCTCCTTTAATGGAGATTGGTGCAGGAAGGCCTCACGAAAGTAGCGTGCGGCTTACCCTTTTTTAATGCTTCACCCATAACTTTGTCATGGAGCATCTATTTAAGCCGAAACTTGACCCCTAGGGTTTTTGACCGTGTCGGATCTAATGGCGATGATCCCATAGCCATTTGACGTATTGAAAATATAGTTCTAGTTACGAGGTCTGTTTCAGGGTGCTAACGGCTGATTTTTCCGAAATTATTTCTTTGTTTGCACTGCCTTAGACATGTCAGATTATGATGAAACTTGGCAGGTGGTTAGGAAGATTCTAACCTGTTTTGGGGAAATTTTGAGACTGTAAAAAAATAAACTGTATGTCATGGCTTTAAGTAAAAGTCTCCTTAGCCAAGGGTCCTCGTACAATGGTAGTACGTGATATA
>NW_006497560.1:1443677-1471853 GCF_000471905.2 Amborella trichopoda | reverse complement strand
TTATATAATAGTTGTGCCCAAACATGGGTGGATTGATCAAAATTAGACTTAATTGTTGAAAATTAAGATTTAACTAAATTAAAAGAAATAGGGAAATAGGGTTCAAAATAATTGATTTGCCCCTTCTTAACAATTGTGAAAATTTCAGAACAATCCATGCTGCTGCCCTACTACGTCCATGATCTTTCGTGGATGATCCGGGGTTGCTCTGATGCCCGTTCAATCGAAAGATGATTGTTTTCTTATAGGGATAAGCATGGTGATTGATTTCGTACCAACTTCGAGCCATGGATCGTGTTATTAAGCCATGATCATGCAACTGGAAATTTGGTTGAATCTTGTAAACATTTGATCAATAGTATGATTATATCTTGATTATTTTTGTGATTTCTTCACTTGGATCACACTGAGCATGCTATCATGATCGCGTGGCAACAAACGCAGCTCGATTTCGTGTTCGGATGAGGATTTTACAACTTTGGAGCTTTGGCTGGAATCGAAAATTCTGGCGTGGGAGTTTACAGTCACTTCATCACTTCTGTCTGTGGAATTTGATCGTTCATCATGTACGGGGTTAAGACCAGTGATAGCCATGGATGTTATGCACGCGATGCAATTGGTTTCTCGTCGATCAGGTTCGCGAGTGTCGTGATTTGGCCGCTTGGGCAAGGCGCTAGCTGCTGATTTGTCAGCAACTTTCTTCATAGATCAGTAACTTTTCTCTAGCATTTTTTCGCTCTCGGGTGTCTTTACGAGTCATGCCACATGTCGAAACGCTCGCCTCAATGAGACGAACATGCTCCAACAAATTTGAGCACGATCTGATCTCGAACGAGGGAGATATGAGCATTGCAAGTCACTGCTCATGACTATCCCTTTAATGGAGTTTAGTTGCTGCGTGCCGCATGGGAATAGTATGTGGCTCCTTTTTTGATCTTTTCCCTATAACATCTTCTTGGAATGTCTGTTTAAGCTGAAATTTGACCCCTAGGGGTTATCAACCATGATAGGTCTAATGGTGGTAGTCCCATAGTAATTTGACATACCAAAAATATAGTTTTAGTTATAGGGTCCATTTCAGGGTGCTAGAGGTTGATTCTATCGAAATTGTTTCTTTGTCTACAAAGCCTTAGACATGTTGGATTACGACGAAACTTGGCAGGTGGCCTTTTGAAGTGCTTATGAAGATCTTGGCCTTTTCTATGGTCATTCTGAGACTGTCAAAATTTTCACTGTTTGTTAGGCTTTATTGATCAGCTTCTTCTCCCTTTTATTCCACATTGGGGAACCATGGTGTTGCACAATGTCTTTAAAAACCAAGTGCTCACTAAGGTCGAGGTTATCTCTCTCTTCAGTGCTCAGGCCTTCATTGGCTGTAACCTCTGCTACCTCAGGAGTAACTGCCTCATTTTGCTCCGGCACATCGTTGGCGTCGAGCCCTCCTCCCACGGAAGTACTCAGGCCTTCATCGCCCATGCCCTCAGCAACCCTTGCAAGTTGCTCGCTAAGGATGAGCTCTTATCGTCCAATGACACTTAGGTCTTCATCACCCACATTATCTGGGGCAGCTGCCTCATGTTGCTCGGGTCCTTCATCAGTCCTTCATTAGGAGCCCCACTTGCAACTTCACTTGCCTCTCCTAATTCCGTAGGGTTATTCTCTCTGGGGCATGGGTCCAAACTCATCCTGCTTGGGAATGATGGAGCAGGAGTCGGCTCATGCATAGGCTCAATTGTCATAGGACCCACCTCTTGAACTCGTGATGCCAGGGGTCATCTCCCAATCCGAAGAAATCAAGATAGTCTTGGAGGAGCTAACATGATCCTCTTGAGACTCTGAGGTAGCAGGAGAGGTAGTATTAATCACCTGCCCAAGCACCATAAGTTGCTTAGCACTCTTGTACCTCCGAGTATGTGCAGTAACAGATGAAGACTTAGAAGCATCTCTAGACACAAGATGCTTCCTCTTCTTCTTCCCTTCTGGAGGTGGTGCAGGCTTCCCTGAGGTCTCACCACACGAAGAGCCTGTTGTAGAGGCACTATGGGGACCGCTTCCTATAAAAGCATTCAGACCCTGGACTGGACCCTCTTCATAACCAGGAACCTGGTGACCTTCATTCCATTAAAAAAAGGAACAAAGATTGCCAAAGTTTCCTCCCTGACCTTTCCTCCAGTGCAAGAGTTTGCAATGACTCCGCATCGGCTGCCACCTCTCGGGGTACCCCAAGGTGTTTCCAGTTGTAAGGATAATCAACCTCGAGAATTTGACCAAACCGACGGGCCTTGAAGTCCTTCCCCAGTTTGGTCTCCTGGCGCCAGTTGCTATTGATCCCCTTCCAAGGGTTCTCAACCTCCCAATACTCGTCGCGGCTGATGATTCTCCACCAATGAGCATATGCCACAGTTGCTCAACCTACTCTCCCGAAGTGAGGCACGATGAATTTGTTTTCCTCTTTAAAATCTAAACAAGTCGCCCAAGCAGTACGAACATGAATTTCATTCCATGATTTGCAGAAGGTCCCTAACTCCCTCATCTTCTCCAAAGCTACCTTCCTATAACGCTTCTCAAATAAGATAAGGAAAGGGCATCGCTGATCAAGCCCTTGCTGACGAGCGAAGCAGTGGGGGTAATACCCTTCAAGTTTTGTGTTGTATGGGGTCCGATAGGCCAAGACCCCTCCCCTTATACTTAGAACGAACATGAGCTCTCGTAAGCTTGTACGAGCACCATCCAGCTCATGGCTCAACAAGTCCACGAAAGCCTGGTCTGGGAAATTCTGCACAGGAAAGGGGACTCACTGCATGTGGATAGACTCATTGCCAAATATACTTCACGCGTGCCTTAGAGAATGAAAAACAGTCCTCTACCCTGCAATCTTCACTAGGGGAGGGCACACCATCTTCTCCAAAGCCACCCGAACACATAGTGGATGGGGAAGGGCGTTTTGAAGTCCCCAGGAAAAGCCTCGCTCCCTAATAATCGGAGGCTGCCTCCTTTTCCCTTGTAAAAATTTCCCCTTGACAACCCCCCAGCCCATGGTAAATACCGCAGAACTAGTTGTGAAAGGGCATACTACCGCCCATTCACCATGTCGCAGGCAACATAGAAGGTGCTTGAACAAATTATATCCATTCCCCTGGGGAAGGAAAATTTGCATAAGAACATGGTCGTGATTTGACCCGGCCTCGTCAGGGTATTCCCCATGAAAGAACCTTACCCAGTCAGTAAAGGTCACAAGATCGCTATTAGACTGAGGAACGAGGAGTTGGTAGATCTCAAACAACTCCTTAAGGCCTACAGGGGGTACCTCACCACCTAACGAGTCCCAG
Organism: Amborella trichopoda; assembly: GCF_000471905.2. The sequence goes on along the minus strand of NW_006497560.1, from coordinate 1,468,524 downwards.
CCAAAGATGAATGAGTTCTGGGGCACGAACTTCTCATACATCGCCCTTGATAATGACAGGCCGCCAATAAAGTGAAGGTCTAGCAGAGAGATTCCTACCTCGCCATGTCCAAAAAGCCATCTATTGCTGACATGATTCCATGTCTCCAATAGTGCCTTGATGGTGTTGGAGCACCGTCAAAATACCTTGCTGAGCATTGGATTGCTTTTGCCAAAGCAACGCATTTGAGAAAGATGGCACAAAGTTGCAACACATTGAGTGTCTAGGAAGTATACCCATTCAACAACTGATGCTCCCCCTGCACTCGGAGCAAAAAAGGGGACCATACCAACCCCTCTGTCTCAACCATCCTCTTCCCAAGAGTAATAAGGCTTTCATTGGAGGCCACTTCCCGATGAAGACAATGGAGTTGGCCAAGCCCCACCTCTTCGTCTAAAGCATTGCCATCATCTTCTTCACAAACTTGAAAATGTACTGGCTCACTGACAAAGGTGATGCTCAGAGGCTAGTGTTGCTTACATGCAGGCTCTGTGAGCCAGATCGGGTCCCCCTTGACCAAACACGCACCAGTGAAATCACCAGTCCCAACCTCCCCAATTTTGGGAAGATTTTTAACTTTCGAAATGGGGGAAGAGTTCTAATCACTCGAGTGCTCGGCCATTTTCTTCACCGTCGTGCACGCTTTTAGGTCGCGCTTTTTTTCACAAATATGTGTTCTGATGCTATGCGCATTTTGATGTCGCGCTTTTCACAGTCATGCGCATTCTGATGCCGCATGCTTTTCACCGCCGAGTGTGTTTTGATGCCACGCGGTTTTCACCACCATGTGCATTTTTACCACCGCTTCTCATTGTCCTCGCGTTTTGATGCCGCACACTCTTCACCGATGAGCGCAGCTTGCTGTTGTGTGCCTCTTACTGCTGTACGCCACATGTTATTGTCTCCTTCGTAAGTGCCACCCTCACACGTGCGCCTCTGCAAATGGTCGTCTTTTTGCTGTCGTGCACTGTGTTCACGACACTTGGCTAACTCGTCTGTCCCCTTCACACGAGCAGATATCGACCCTTTGGTTGCCTCAACCGATGGAAGCTGAACGGATTCCTTGCTGCCGGGAAGTTGCCTACTATCGCTGTTGTTCACCTGCAAAACCCATCAGAAAACTGCTACAACAACCCCTGTGGCTACCGGAATTCCCAAAGCCTTGGCGCAAAGTCACTGCAAACCTCCTTCCTTCACTACGAAAACCATGCCACCCATCGGGAAAATAGTGGAATCTCTCTGTTTCTCTCTCTATAACTGTTGCCGACAGGCCTTCGCACGAAAAGGACCCCGCCGCACCTTCTTTTTCCCCTTTTTCGGTGTGCTCCTTTCGTCGGAAAACATCGACTGCCTAGCTCTTTTTTCTCTGCTCGCCGGAGTCCACTTTCTCTTGAAGCCAAAACACTTGGCTATTTTTCTTTTACCAAGGTAAAATGGTAAAAAGAGATTTAAACCCTTTTTATACCCAGGGGTTCCCATGAAAGCCTCTTTCAAAGAAGAAATGACCGAGTCGGGCTTGATTTGAGCCCAAACCCAAACTGAGACACATTGCCACATGCTTCTCACTGTCGTGCTCATTTTGATGCCGTACACTTTTCACCGCCGCACACTTCTCGCTTCCTGCACATTTTGATGCCGCACACTTTTCATTGTTATGCGCTTCTCTCTATCGTGTGCTTTTTGATGCCACACACCATTCACCGCCAAGCGTAGCTTTCTGTCGTACACCTCTTACTGCCAAGCGCGCCTCTTGGTGCCAAGTGCACCTCTTACTATCGAAGCGTGCCTCTTACCACCGAGAACATTCGCTATCGAAGCACGTCCCTTGCCGCCGAGAGGGCCTCTTACTGCAGAGCATGTTCGCTGTTGTGCATACTTCACTGAAGTATGCGCCTAAAAAATCTTTGCTGATGCTGCCACAAAGCATGCCATCTCTGAACTGTCGTGCACAACCTTTTGCCGTTGCACCCACGCATTTTGCATGCACTTTCATGTGCACCTTCCCCAAGCACACCAGCAAGTTCGACACTCATTACCTTTCGATCACCCTCAGGGAACCACCCTTGGTTCCTAATCCCTCAGTGAGTCCACCTCAGAAATGGTGACCTGCACAATGGTGCATGACCTTAAACTGTAACAATGGTCCAGCTGTATGGCCTTAAACTATTATGCACATTCTGACCGCTTAACCATAAACTTCTTTGCACAATGGTCCAGCTGTATGACCTTAAACTATAGTGCATGTCCTGGCCGCATGAAGATAAACTACTTTTTACAATGGTCCAATAATTGCATGACCTTAAACTATAGTGCACGTCCTAGCCACATGACATTAAATTGCTCTGCCCAGGTCTCGGTGGCATGACCTTAAACATGCCTCCATACACATGTGCCTCCTCCATTGCACACACGCCTTTTTCATGCCAGCCCTTCCATGCACGCATTTACAAAGCATCTCCATTTTATCCCTAGTGGGTTGTACCCATGCTCACAAAACGGCTAGCCAGTCCTTCATCCATACTCATTGTCAGTTAGTGAGTCACCCATTATCCACCTTCCATTCATCATCCATAGATAGTCATGTGCCATCTCCACCAAATGAGTCAATCCACCACCATACTCATTCACTAGCCTCCATAGACCGTCATTCACCATCATCATGGTCCAGTTGCATGACCTTAAACTGTAGCACATGTCTTGGCCGCATGACATGAAACTGATTTACCTAGATCTTGGTGGCATGACCTTAAACACGCCACCACCAAAAAAGGGGCATGGTGTAAACCTGAAAAGGAGAACGCCATGAGTAAAAATGACGGACGGGCATGGTCATGAAACCATGAGTAAGAGCGTTCTGTAAAAAAAAAAATTGGGCATGGTGAAAACCTGAAAGCGCACCATGAGCAAAAATGGAAAGAAGAAAGACATGGCTGTCAGGTCATGGGCAAAAGAGCCTAATAAAAAGGTGGTCGGTGTGAAAACCACCTTTACGGCACCACTTGCCTCAGTCCAAGTGAAAACCCGCAAAGGCTGCTCAGACCAATAAAAGCAGGTTGATACAACATTCATCTTCACATGTAGCTTCAGCCAGCATCTCAGTGAAAATCCCTGGTAGCAGAATACCATGTTATTGGGTCACTCACGAGGCAAGAAACTATCAACTCAGGCCAACCAAACCTGGTGAGGCTGCAAACAACAACACTCATATGTCCAACAGGGTGTAGACGTTAAAATCATCCCTCAGCATCCATAACAGGCAAGAAACTATCAAACTGGGTTAGTACTTGCCAAAAAAAACCAGGGTGAAGCCAATCATGACCGCCTCGAAAAAATGCCTCCCTGATTGAACCAGACGTTCGTGGCAAGCCAACAAAAAGCCCCTGACTTGACTCGGCATGATGTGACCTCAAAGGTACTCTGCTTGTCAAAGAAAACCTGGAATAGCAGTAAACAACGCCATCAAGATGTCCAATAGGGTGTAGACTTTAAAATCATCCCTCACAAGCAACAAACTGTCATACCAAACAGCTTACAAACTTGGTTTGGCTGCCAACAATGCCACCAAGATATCCAATAGGTTGTAGACTTTAAATTATCCCTCACAGGCAAGAAACTGTCATATCAGGCACTCTGCAAACCTGGTGTGGCTATCAACAAGCCGTCATGATGTCCAATAGGGTGCAGACCTTAAAATCATCCCTTAAAATCTCTTCTTCCCTCAGAAAAGTCTCTATGTCTGAGCACCTTGGTCACCACTCTGGGAAACATCTTCGCACTACTACCCTTTCGGCAGACGTGTTGATCCGGCGACCAAGAAGTTTCTTTTTTTGAGGCTGAAGGACCAGTTTTGATTCCGAATGTTACCCTTCTCGCTTCTCTTGAAGGATAACATTTGATGGGGCAAGTTGTTTAATGGTATTTTTTAACATTTGTATCCCCGTTGCGAATAAAGAGAAAAGCAATATGTGACCTTGGTCCGCAGGTACCAAAATGCCTGCAGACTAGGGAAGCCATAGGATAATAAGCCCTGATCCATAAGCAAAATTTCCAACAGTCTTAGAATGGCCCAAGAAAGTTTAAGAATGCTGATAAAAGTCTCTTAAGAACACCCGTCGAGTTTCGTTGCAATCCGATGTGTTTAAGACAATGCAGACGCATAAATAGTTTTGGGAAAATCAGCCTCTCTCTTCCTAAAATGGACTATATAATTACAACCCTATAACTGGAGTGTCAAAAGGCAATGGGAACACCGCAATTGGATCTAGAACGTCTGAAAATCTGCAAGGACCAAGTTTCGACTTGATGAGATGTTCCTGGACCAAGTTATGGGAAAATTAACTAAAATGGGTAGGTCACACGCTATTACCGTACACCCTCAGTGAACGAGTTTCCATTAATGGAAATTGTGTTTATGGGTTTCAGGCTCAACTTTGAAAGGCCGTATCTCTCTCATCTTACGTCGGATCAAGCTCAAATTATACGAGCATGTTCGTCTCAACGACTCGAGCATTTTCCTATGCAGCACGACCCATGTCGTGGCCCAAGTCGAGAGAAGAACACGAGAAAAATCACGATTCAAGGTAAGATTGCAGATTTTCCAGCAGGAGCACACCTAGATTAAGTGGCCGCATCATGACGTTCGCACTACGAATCGACTCAAAATCAGAGCCATTACGAGCACAAGGTTGGAGGCATCATTAGAGCCAAACCTCACACGTGATGGATGGTTAGATTCGACGCACGATGAGTACGAAGTTGCTGCACTTTGCGGCCACTGGAAACCAAATTGCGACTGAAAGATCAAAAATGGGAAATGGTTGTTCGGGTACCAAATCAAACCACGTTCGTCGCTAAATGCTCACAACGACTTTCTTGTTGATATTCAATGAAAAAATCATCGAGAAATGGACGTAGTCTTTAAACAAGTTGCACGTTTCTCGTGATTTTCGCGCTTCGTAATCGTGGCCCAAAGACCCAATCCGTGGCCCGAAAGTGTATCAAAACAACCATGTTCCCAAGCCAATCAAGAAAAGAATCATCGTTTGTCCGCACAGAGATCAGAAAGACCCCGAACCAACCCAAGAAGATCGCAAGTGTACTTGAGCACAGTAGGGACTTAATTGGAATTTTGTGGATTGTTGGTGCAGGGGCAAAAATGATACTTGTTGCTTAAGATTTTGGTCACATCGTAGATAGAGAGGAGAGAGAAGACTTTAGTAGTACCCTCCAATGTAATGTAATCTTCTTTCTTTCTCTTCTTCCTTTCTCTTCTTGCTCTCTTCTTCCACTCTTCTCTCTTATTTCTCTCTCTTATTTCTCTCTCTTTTTCCTCTCTCTTCTTTCTCTCTTATTTCTCTCTTATTTCGCTGTTTTCTTTCTCTCTTGTTCCTCTCCTTCTTTCCTTCTCTCTTTTTTCCTTTTCTCTCTATTTTCATTCCTTTTCTCTCTCTCATATTTCCTTCTCTCCCTCTCTTCTTTCCTTTTCTGAGTCTGTTACGCAAAGCGTGAAGTTTCCTTCCCTTGTCGTTCGTCGCACATGGCAGTGTAAATGCCTTTCTTCCCTATCTCAGTCAGTTGCACGCGGCAGTGCATACTGTCGAGCATGAAATTCTCTTCCCTCTCTGTTCGTTGCTCACGGCAGTGCAAATGCCTATCGTGACTTTCTTCTCCGCCTTTATTCGTTGCGTACAGTAGTGCAAATGCCGAGTGTGACACTCTCTCTCTTATCTGTTGCCCGCGGCAGTGCATACTATCAAGTGTGCCATTTTTTTTTCTTTACCAGTCTGTCAGTCTGTTGTGCATGGTAGTGCAAATGTCGAACGTCACATTCTCCTCTTGTTGTCTTTTGCCCGTGAAAGTGCACACTGCTGAGCATGACATTCCCTTCTCTCTCTCTATTTTGTTACGCACAACAATGCGCACTGCTGAGCGTGATGTCCTCTCTTCTCTCTTCCCTCTGTCGCGTCCGACAGTAAGCACCGACGATCGCAATCTCTCTTCCTTCCCACTTTCTGCCCTGCATGGTGACACACACAGCTAAGCACGATCTCTTCTCTCTTCTTTCTCTTTTTTATTTGTTTGACCAGAGGGCTGATTGAGCCTCGTGCTGCCGTGCCAGTCTTGGCGTCGAGCAGTTGTGCCGGTCTAGTTACCGTGCCCGTCTAGCTACCGTGCCAGACTAGTCACTATGCAAAGATAGTCACCATGCCAGTGTTGTCGTCGAGTAGTTTAGCCATTGTGCCGGTCTAGTTATCGTGCCCATCTAGCTGCAGCGCCAGACCAGTCACTGTGCTAGATTAGTCATCGCACCCGTCTTGTCGTCGAGTAGTTTAGTCATTGTACCGATCCAGTTACTGTGCCCATCTAGTTGCCGCACCAAACCCATTGTCATGCCAGTCTTGCCATTGTGCCCTATTGGATGGTATTATTCATCAACATGAGGCCCCTGCTCAATAAAGGCTTAGCAAGTAGTGGAAATTTTGATAGTCTCAAAATAGCTCTAGAACTGGCTAAGATCTTTATGAGGTTTCTTAAAAGTCTCATGCCAAGTTTTGTCACATTCCGACATGTCTAAGGCCGTGCAGACTGGGAAACAATTTCGGTAGAATCGGCCTCTTGCACCCTAAAATGGACCCCTATAAGTAGAGCTACATTTTCAACCTCTCAAATTGCTGTGAGACCACTACCATTGGATCTGACATGGTTTAAAACTGCTAGGGGTCATGTTTCATCTCAAACGGACACTCCAAGAAGAAGTTATAGGTGAAAGAGTGAAACAAGAGGAGCCGCACACTATTCCCGTGAGGCCACCCTGCAACACTGCACCATTAAAGGGATAGTCATGACTAGTGACTTTCAATGCTCACATCTTGACCATCCCACGTCAAATCATACTCAAATGTGGTGAGCATGTTCGTCTAGTCAAGACGAGCGATTCGATATGTGGCACACCCCATGAATATACCCGAGCGCAAAGAAAAGCTAAAGAGAAGTTGTTGATCTATGAAAAAAGTACAGGAAATTCAGCAACGTTGTGCCACACTCGAGCGGTCAAATCATGCCACTCGCGAGCCCGATCGACGCGAGACCAATTCCATTGCGGCCGTAAGGTCTCGAGCCATTTCTGACCCGAACCACGTACATGATGAATGGTCAGATTCTGTACACAAATCTGACAAACCAATTATAAATTTTGTAACCGGAATCCTTGATTCCGACCAAAATTCCAAACTTGCAAAATCTTCGTTCGGCAACAGAATTTAGCTGTGTTTGGTGCCCCGTGATCGTAGAAGTATGCTCAGTGTAATTCAGTGTAGAAAACACAAAAAAAATCGAGGAACGGACACACTATCAATTCGAAGTTTCAAGATCTATTCAAAATTCAAGTCACATGATCGTGCACCAAAAACACTATCCATGACTCAAAGTTAGTATCAAATCGATCGCCATGCCCAGACCTAAGAGAAAACAATCATCTTACGATCAACTGGGCATCAGAATGACTTCGAATCAGCCACGAAAGAACACGCAAGTCTTAGGGCAACACATGGACTGTTATGAAATTCTACAAATTGTTAGGAAGGGGCAAATTTATCATTTTGCACCCTATTTTTTTTTTTTTAAATCAATTTAATCTTAATTCCCAACAATTATAGTTACTTTTGATCATCCATCGATGTTTGGGGCACACTTCTATATATACGTACCACCACTATACGCAAAACAAGAGAAGGCATACACTTACAGACACAAGAGAGGGTTTTCACTTAATACCAGTTTCTCTTTCTTACCATTGTGGTGTTACGTCTGAGAGAGCGGGTAAGGTGAGAGAAAATTTCGATCGGTACGCCTAGGGTTGAGGTAAATCTTCATTTTCTTTTCTTCTTCTCTCCCCCTTCTCCCCTCTCTTCTTCGTCTGAGCCCCTCACGGAGGCTTGCACGGTAGTGGCAGTGTCGTGCAAGCCTCTCCCTTGGCCTCACAAGTCACGCATGGCGACGGCAGCACTAGGCGCGAGTCTCTCACCCCTCTTTCTCATCTATTTCTTTCTCTTAGTGAAGTCTATAGACAATGCTACCCATCAATGCGTACAGATGTAGCTTCGATGTCTTGGTGAAGAACCTAGATGGCGAAGTGTGTTGCCGCCTTCAAGAGTCTTCCTTTGCTACGCATCTAGAGTAGATGATGATACCTATCATCGCCTGCTAGAGGCCCAGGCAATACCCATCGCCCTCTGCAAGATTCCTCCGTGTGTCCGATGCCCATCGTCGTTCCCCCTGCGTCCCATGCCTATCATCATGCGACCTAGGAGAAACCATCGTCGTGTGCCTTGTCAGGAGCCAGTGCCATCCACAAGGGATGTGTCGCCTCCTTGCATTGCCCACCATAATGTCTATTGATGTCTGGCTTTCCCCTTCTCTTCATCGTCTCGTTCTTTCCTCTCCACCTCTTTCTCTTCTCACTCGATTGGGGGTAGGCCTAGCCTAGCACCGACATGCCGACCTCGTTTTCGAGTAGTATTGCCATCATGCTGGTCCTTGAACCATGCCCATCTTGCTATCAATCTGAGTCGGCAACTTCTGTCGCCCTTTCGTCGAGTTCTCCTCTCCTTTCTACCTTTTGTCTAACCTTGCACTTCATCGCCTTCTCCCGTGAGCATGCATTACCCCAAGACAAGAGTGGGTCCTTTCGACCCACTTGTCTTACAAATTAACCGTAGAGGTGTTGTGTAGAAAAATAGGAGGATTACAGGTCAAGGGAGGCGATTCCAAACCAGCTCAACCAGTTGGGGGGTCTTCTTCATGATTTAAGAGGGCGCTCATACGAGCCATCCCGAGTAAGTCCCGAACCTACCTAAAATTCCTCTCTCATTAGTTGGTATACCTGCCCTTGCCCTTGAACAAGGTTCTGAGAAAGCGATCTCAAGTCTTGGATCCACCAGAGACTTGAGTCACTTGCCACCCGATCACATAGATCCAGAGGGCAAGATTGAGGCACGTAACAAACTTAGCGACTCCACTGGGGACTTACTACCCCTTAGTCGGTTTGCTCTTATTTGACCAATTTCCTTCTTTACTTTATGCACTCATTTCTATGACACCTGGGTTGTTCAACCCTTTCATCCGGGTAGAGGATTTCCTTATCCCTACACTCATGGTTGTCTCAGGGAAGCGAGCCACTCAAGCCTCCTTCCCTACTCTCCTTCTGAGTCAGGACTCATGGTCCCTCTCCCAGGTTCTGACCTGGGTCGATGTGAGAGGGGATTTAAAGGTCCTTGCCTCCCCTCTTTCTCGCCCTAATGGACCCTCCACCAAGGCACCTTGCATGGGCAGCACTTCTGCTGCCACGCACCCTGCTATTGACAAGACTTCTACCAGTCATACCACTGTGGTATGCCGTAATGCTGCCCATCCATCCCGACGAAAGGCAAACAAACTGTCATCGCTCCTAAGGTTCGCCGTCAGGCAAACCCTTGTGCTCCTTCACTACTCCGATCGCCCACACCTAGAGTGTCGGTACACATAGGTGGAGCCTCTGAGGTCTTCACCCCTCACACACACTAAAAGGATCGTGCTCTATCCACTAGAGCCTCACCTTAGGGTGACCCTCGTGTTGCCTTGGGCTGGCATCTAGGACTAGGCCTACTCGGGCCAAACCCTGAATGCACTTTGCAATTGCTTTCCATAGATTGGGGCAGCGCTCTCTCTATGCCACCTCGAGCACAGGAGGGTTGACCGCTCCGTCTTCCCTCCCGGCACACATAGCTTCACCTTGTGAGAGACAAGCTCCCTCCTATTACCTCACAAACACAAGCTCGTGGGTCTCGGCCTTCACAGGCCGAACCCATTGACTAGGCCCGGGCTGACCCCCAAGTCACTCGGACGGCTAACCCAAAAGATGCACATGCACCATCTTCACAAGTCCCTTTCGGAGCCAAACTCAGGCAAAGTCAATAGCTGGCCCCTCTTTCCTCTGCCGCTCTCTTGACGCCGGGCAAGCACCTCGATCCATGGTACTCAAAGGGCGTTTCTAAGAGTACCATCTTGAGCAAGCCCTGGGTCATCCGAACACCCTGGCCTCACAAGGGAACTCGAGGCAATGGCTCGATGTCAAATAGAGGCCTCCAGCCTCCAAAACAAGAACCCAAGTTGTGCTTCATCCTTGGAGCCCACTCCCTGCTCTAGCTCATAGACATGGCCCTCGCCTGTTCAAAGAAAACAGGGCAGTCCAAGTCTCTGGCTCGGTTTTGGAATGAGGTCCAGAGCCGCCTCCGGATGAAGTAGAAGAGAGGCCTATAGATCCTGACCAGAGAAACCTCCAAGGTAGTCGAAGTCGCCACCCTTGACGACCTCCTGCCTTGTAATCCCTTCTTCCCTCTTCAAATTCCGGAGACTATTCGGTGATCACCACCCAGAAGCCGCGGTCCCATGACTGTCAAGAATCGGTCCTCACAAGATCGGCATACAAAGCCCGAGTCATGTCGGGTCAAGCCAAGCCCCTCCAGACTGACTTGCCACGTGTGACTCGTCAGCCTCGACAGTCCGCTGCATCACCTGACTCTGACCTCCCAGAGGAAGTGGTCAATGTCATGATGATCAATGACCCGAACGATGCTCAGGAGGAGCGGTTGAACAAGTTCGAGGAAATGATGCAAGCCATCCTCGGAAAGATGGAGTGCCTAGAGGCCTCCAAGGCCCCTTCTACAACTGACTCCCCGACTGGTGAGGACACTGCACCCAGGCAAGTGCCCCCACCTATCTCTCAAGACAGCTCCTCTTCTCGTGGGGTCACCCAAACCGACATAGATGCTATGGTGGCTTATAGCCTCAAGAACAAGGTCCCAGGCATGCAGGAGATGCCGCTCTACCAAAGTCCATATCCTTCGTAGATTGACTAGGTGTCGTTTCCCCCGAACTACCAAAAAGGGAAACTCCCCTTGTTCAATGGTACCACGTACCCTCACCAGCATACGACCCACTTCCAAGCGGCCTGCCGGGAGACGGCAACTAAAAAACGTATTCTCCTCTGCTAGTTCGTTGAAACTCTTGAAGGACCAGCCTTCCAGTGGTATGCTTGGTTGCCGCCGAACTCGGTAAACACTTAGCAAGAAATGGAGCAGTTGTTCTACCAACGCGTCTATGAAAATCAAAGGAACGTGGAAACCATTAAGCTCCTCACCTTGATGCAAGACCTTGATGAGCCGGTTGATAAATTCATCACCCGATGGAGAGAGTTAGAAACCTTTCATGCCACTCCCATGACTGAGAAGGAAGCAGTCCAGACTTTCATACGGAACATGCTTCCTAAGATCGCCCTACATGTTGAGGCATCCAATCAACGCTCCATGTCAGAGCTCATCTCTAAGGCAGTCCATATTGAGGAATTGTTCAAGCACGACAACACCCTTCAGCAACCTACCAGCTCAAACTCACGCCCCAGCGGTATCAGTGTGGCCATGACTGTGGCCGACACTAAAGGCTCGGCTTCTCGATCCCTAGACCTCTCCAAGGCATAGGCGTCTCCGACCAGGGGCAAGCAGCAAGCCTACAACAGCGTCCCGCCTCCTAAAAACCCTGGGCAAAGCAACTACTTGGCCCAGCACCAGAATAATGTTTACCCCTTTGACACGGAGTGGACACTTGAGCTACTTCGACTGCTGCTAAAACCAAACATGATATAGTTGTTGGAGGCCAATACTGTGGAGTTGGCTGGACAGGAGGCAAATGAGAAGTATTGTGCCTATCATAGGAGGGTCAGCCACCCCACTCACGACTGCTATAAGCTCAATAACACTATCGAAGCCTTTATCAATAAGGGTCAGATAAAACTCGAAGAGCTGCCCGGAACGTTCTAACCCTTCTTCTCCTTCCCTCTCCTCTATTTCTTCTACAAGTACCACTCGACGATGCCTAGACTTCGACTCTTTAAATAGGGAGCTCAGAGACATCAACCTCACCATACCGAAGCAAGAATGCCTCAGAAAAATCCAGGCCCAAGCAGCAGGATTCTCGACAGCCGCCAAAGCCCCGGCAACCCGAGTTAAAACCAAGCCATCTTCGAGCTCCTCCCTTCACGAAGCCTGTCACATGATCCAAGCGCATGAGGCGTCGCCCAATTTGGGGTAAGCACCGAGTGAGCCCTATCACAAGGCTATGGATCCTCCGCTTGAAGTTGCCTGAAATAACCAAAGATCAGCCCTCTCCCCCACATTGTGCCCCTCCTAGAGATTGAGATGTCAGGTTCATGGACTCAAGATTGAAGAAAACCCTTGTGAGTCCCCCGACAGGTACTCCAGGAGGCTCTCGAAGAGTGGGAAGAAGGCGGTCAGACCATGGCTAACTAACTGGAAGATATTAACCAGGGGGATGAGGCCAACCCAAGGCCAACCTTAATCTCAGCAAAGATGTCCCCGGAAGAGAAAGAAAGCTATATCTCCCTCCTTCGAGCAAATTAGGATGTCTTCGCTTGACGTTATCATGAGATGCCTAGTTTAGACCCCCAGATTATTGTCCATCACCTCGGTATTGATCCTACCATCAAACCCATGAGGCAGAAGTCAAGAAGGTTTAGGTCCGACCTCGAGATGTAGATTGATGCCGAGGTGGACAAGCTCAGGCAAGCTGGATTCATATGTGAAGTCAAATACCCAAGATGGCTGGTGAATGTCATTCTAGTCAAGAAGAAGAATGGCAAAATCAGGGTTTACATCGACTTTCATGACTTGAACACTGCTTGTCCCAAGGAAGATTTCCCTCTGCTGTTCACCAAGATGCTGGTTGACTCCATGGCCCATTGCCAAATCTTCTCCTTTATGGACTGTTATTCTGGTAATAACCAAATCGGGATGGCACCAGAGGATGAGGAGGCCACTGCGTTCTTGACCTCAAAAGGTGTCTTTTGCTACACTGTGATGCCTTTTGGGATAAAGAATGTCGATGCCACATACCAGCGAGCCATGACAACCATCTTCAGGGACATAATTCACAAGGAGGTCGAGTGCTATGTGGATGACTTGGTGGTAAAGTCTAAAACAAAATCCACTCACTTGCAAGACCTTAAAAAGGTGTTTGAGTGGTTTTGACGTCACCAGCTCTAGATGAACCCCTTGAAATGCGCCTTCGACGTACGCTCAGGAAAATTCTTAAGGTTTATCATGAGATATCGTCGGCTGGAGATCGAGCCAGTCAAAGTCAAGGCAATTCAGGACATGCTGCCTCCTTCCACCTTCCATGAACAGCGGTCCCTCTAAGGACAGCTCGCCTACATTCAAAGGTTCATTTCGAACCTCTTTGGGCGATGCAAACCTTTTTCACACCTCCTAAAGGAGGATACTCCCTTCATATGAGACAAAGCATGCCAAACTATGCTCGAGGACATTAAGGAGTACCTGTTGAATCCGCCAGTACTCTCCACTCTAGTGTTAGGAAGGCCCCTCATCCTATATGTGACTGCCCTTGACGAGTCACTCGGGGCACTCCTGGAATAGAACAACGATGGAGGGAAAGAGACGACACTCTATTATCTCATTTGCAGAATGCAAGGGGCCGAGAAGTACTACCCTCCCATTGAAATAATGTGCCTAGCCTTGATCTTTGTGGTGCGAAAGCTCTGCCACTACTTACTCGGCCACGAGGTCGAGTTAATCTTCAAGGCAGACCCGGTCAAGTTCCTTATGACCCAGCCATGTTTGTCAGGACATTTAGCCAAGTGGGCATTATTGCTAATGGAGTTCGACATCACGTATGTATCACAGAAGGTAGTTAAAGGTCAAGCCTTAGCTGACTTCCTTTCGGCTCACCCAATCCCCTTAGAATCTCCCTTGTCAAGCGATCTCTTGGATGAGGAAGTTTTCATTATGACGCTAACTCAGCCGTGGGAGATGTACTGGACGGGGTGTTCCAGTTTGATAGAGGGGATGCCGGAGTTTTCTTCTTGACTCCCGATGGAGGAATGATTCCTCTATCCTTCTCACTTATGGAGGCATTTTCTCATAACGAAGCTGAGTAACAAGCCCTCATAATCGAACTGGAGATCGCTCAGGAGCTAGACCTGGAACATCTAAACATCTTCGGTGACTCTGAGCTAGTCATCTGGCAGTTAAAGGGATCTATGAAGTAAGGAAGGATACTCTCAAGCCTAACCATGAAGCGGTTAAAAATTACATGGCCCTGTTCGACGACTTCTCCCTAAGTCATATCCCTAGAAGGTTTAACTCGCAGGCTGATGTGCTCACAACGCTCAGCGCCACCATCCAGTTGTCTTCATCAGGGCCTACTCCAGTCTGGGTAACCGAATGGAGACATGTTGGCTTGAGAACTAAAGTTGATGCAGACGATGAGAGGGATGTCTTCCCTGAGTGCCCGCCTTACACATTAGGGGCACTCCTCGCTGTTAGGGATGTCCTCAAGGCAGAACAGGAGGTTTCTCAAGGAAACGAAGCCAAGGCTCTGGAGCAGGAGCCTGAATTCTTCGACCCGATGTGTGCAGAGGTTGAACAAATAGAAGAACGGAGGGAGCCCATTGTGGACTTCATAAAGCATGGAAGGCTTCCTCAAGATCGAGTGGAGCGCAACGGCATATGGCAGATGTCCACCAAGTACACCCTTCTTAATGGAGATGTCCTCTTTCGTTAGTCATTCGATGGAATTTACCTCAGGTGAGTTGATGCACAAGAGGAAAGCAAAGTACTTGAAGAAGTTCACTCGAGCATCTGCAGGTTGCATCAGTCCGGGTCTAAGCTCTACAAGTGCATATGCAGACTCGGCTATTACTGGCCTTCCACGGTAGCTGACGCTCAAAACTACGCCAAAAGATGACAAGTATGCCAAATCCTCTCAAGCCTCATTCATCAGGCCCCAAAGCCTCTCCATCCCTCTCCATCCTATGGTGACGTCATAGCCCTTTTCCCAGTGGGGTATGGACATCATAGGACCCATTGACCCTCCTTTTGCCTTGGGTCATGGCTTCATCCTAGTAGCGACAAACTAATTTTCCAAATGGGTTAAAGCAATCCCTCTCCGATAGGTTTCGGGGACCACTATGGCTAACTTGGTGTAGCACCACGTCATATATCGGTTTGGGGTCTCAGACCGAATAAATTTTTACAATGGCCCCCAGTTCAGGAGCCAGCATGTTGATCGCCTAGTCAACCAGTTCGGTTTTGAGAGGAAGTACTCGACTATATACTACCCTCTCACCAAGGGGTTAGCCGAGGAGTTCAACAAGACCTTGTGCACGGTGCTCCGAAAGTTCGTGTCAAAGTCAAAGAAGAACTGGAACAAGAAGCTGTCTGAGGCTCTGTGGGCCTATCGCACCACCACTCATAATGCTGCAAACTCCACCCCTTATTCCCTGGTTTATGGGGGTGAGGCAGTCCTTCCCTCGAAACTCAAATACCCTCATTCCGTATTGCCATACATTAGGGACTAGCTGAAGATAAGAGGGTCAAACTCCGCTATCAAGAGCTGGATGCCCTTGATGAAAAGAGATTAGAGGCCCAATAAGACCTCGAGCTCAATCAAGGAAGAATGAAGAAAGCTTTTGATAAGTCTGTCAAGGTTCGTTCATTCGCTCGTGGGGATCTAGTCCTAGCGGTCAAGAGATTGATCGCCATGCATGGGCACTGTAAAGGAAAGTTCGAGTCCATGTGGGAGGGTCCATTCGTAATCAAGAAGGTTACACCAAGCAGGGCCTATGTACTAGCAAACTCTGATGGAGAAGAGGTGATGCCCCCTATCAACGAGCGGTATTTAAATAAGTATTATCCCTAACATGGCAGTAAAGCACGGTGTGTGCAAACAAAACGATAGAAATGAAGAAGAGAAACATCAAGTCAACTCAGAGGAAATTCATTTCTTTCATTGAATTATAAAAAGTTGCAAGTTACAATCGAAGGCCCATTATCAGAGAAGATACAAAGCTCTTGCATCTGAGGATAGGAGGATAGGTACAAGCCAAGAGAAACGCCCTCCTCAAGAAACAAACCCACCAAAGAAATGCCTGTCCCATGAAGAAGTGGTAAAACCACTTGGAAAAGTTAGCCTCGGTCCCGCCAAGGAAAACGATTACAGGCCAAAAGAACAAACCAACCACTTTCGAGTCAGCTTCAATTCATCTGACGTGTATATCAAATATACAAGGTAGACTTCTCAGGCAAGGAACTGGCCTATGAGGGAGGGCGTACCCTGTTCACAATGGATGCCCTTCCATAGAACAACATGGACTTCATGGCATTGCTGAAGGACTTTGCTTCCCACAACTGCGATGGTAAGGCCTCCTTGTTTGCCATCACCCTTGACCATCACGAGGCATCGCCATCCGAGGTCATCGTCGTGCGCAACACAATGTTGTGTCCTATCATACCACGGGCAGGCTAATGCCACGTGAGACTATCACCGTGAGCCGCATACCCCCAAGCTTGGCAATCACCGTATGTGGCCTAGGGACGCGTGAAGGCTGTGCCGCATGCAACTTAATGTCACGCACAACTTTGGAGTACTTTGGTCCCCATTGTTCCCAATTGCTAAGGGACATTGGCTTCCACGCCTCTTCGGTTCCCCCAACTGCTGCCCACACCGATGGTCCTCCTTCTTGCGACCCTTCACCTTCCCCACTATCCTTTGGGCTTCATAAAAAACACACCTCAAACCACCGGTATCCCTCATCTAACCCTGTTCTTTCCCCGACACATCCTCATCCTTGCTCAAAAAGCTTCAATGATGGCCAAAAATTGTTCGTAAGTGCGCTGCGAAGCTTCACACCTCCTTAAGTTTGCTAGAAAAATCCCTAAGGACCTTTCTCTACAAGTTGTGGCTAGGAAGTGCTTACCAAAAAACCCTCGTCAAGAGTTTTGGCTCTCTCTCTCTCTCTCTCTCTCTCTCAAAAAGGCCCTTCTACTGTTTCACCCTGCGGAAAGACAACAATGTGGGGTTTCTCCCCCTTTTATACCCCACAGTGCTGGAGACTACCCCCGATAAACTCAGAATGGCGCTTCAGTCTCAGCTCTTGATGACGATAATGCCAAGACAGGGCGGCCAAGCCCGAGGCCCGAATCCGCATCGTCGCGATGCCTCATTAAGACTTCATCCAGGGGACTAGTGCCGCGTGCTTCGTTCAGAAGCTTGTCGCCACGCATCTCATCCAAGGGCTACCACCACGCGCTTCGACCGGAGGCTATTGTTGCACCCCTCGTCCAGGAGTTATCGCCTCTGCCACGTGCTTCACCAAGGACTTGATGCCATCATCCGGTCTAATGCTGCACTTAGCGTCATACACAGGCCTTGGCGCTCCCTTTCTGACCATTGACCCATACCCTCACGAAGTTCATTCCCTACACTACGATCTCACCCCTCGGTGAGCCTAGTTTCTGGCAATGGCTCTATTCCCCATGGAGTCGCACCGCCATGGTCTGCGCTGCAAGACCTTGAACTGCATAGCCATAGTCCTTGTTGTACGACTCAAAACTATATGACCACGGTCAAAACTATAATACCTGAAACTGTAGCGGAGGTCAAATTGCACAACCACAAACTGCATGGTCCTCGCTACGAGACCCTAAACTGCATAGCCATAGTCCTTGTCTCATGACTCAAAACTGTGTGACCACGGTCCAAACTATACGACCTTAAACTGTAGTGGAGGTCTAGTGGCATGACCACAAACTGCATGGTCTGCATTGCATGAACAAAAACTGCACAGCCATGGTCCATGCCGCATGATCTTAAATAGCACAGCCACGGTCCAAGCTATATGACCCTAAACTATAACACACGTCCTAGTGGCACGATGTTAAACTGCACAACATACGGCCTCGGAGGCAAAACCTTAAACATGCCCTCAGGTCCCGACGGATGACCTTAAAATACGCCAAATTGATGGTCACGGTGGCATGACCTTAAACACACTTCAGCCAAAAAAAAAAAAAAGAAAAGAAGAAGAAAAAGACAAACATGACAAAAACCTGCAAGGGTGTCATTCGTAAAAGTGTCAAAAAACAAATGGAAAACGGGCATAGTGAAAACTCGTAAGGGCACTATGAGCAAGATTGTCAAAATAAAGGGAGTACGGTGAAACCCTTCGGGGCACTCACTCTCAAATGACGGGCATGTTGATCCTCCCCTATGGGTCATCACGAGTAAATATGTCAAACATTCCTATAGCAAGATGTTAAACTGCGCGACATACAGTCCAGTCTCCCGACTATAAACTATTTCATGTTCCTACATGTCTCCATGGGGTTACCGCATGAAACCTTCCTACACATCCCCTACTACATCCTTATTCACAAGCCCCCAGTGAAAAGACACCACCCCTTCGAGGTGTCCTCCCAAATCTAGGTGCGGTTGTGTCTGCAAGGTTTCAAAGCATAGCATGAAACCTTAAAAGCATGAACCCTCCTCTATAAAGCCATATCACAAAGAGGTGTACCATAGTTCCAACTGTGAGGCTTCGAAGAAAAGCATGTAATCATCAAAGCATGCGCTCATCTCTCAGAGGTGTACCATAGTTTTGATTGTGAGGCTTCAAAGCAAAGCATGTAAGGCATGCATCCACCTTTATAACGCCATATCTCAAAGAGGCATACTGCAGTCTCAATCTTATACCTCATTCGTATACCCTTACACCTAGGAAACTTTTACTACCCATTATACCCATTCCACGCATCATCATTACCTCAAGACTCTCATGGTCTCCATTCTTCCAGTTGAGTCACACCACTCATAGCCCCCTTAATCCTCCATCATGCACCTTAACTACCCATGACCTCACTTCTTGTCATGCGTGCCCTCTCTTCTTATCATACGCTCGTACTCTAGTTTGTCATCCATAGTGGAGTTACATTGAGCCCCATCATTATCCCTGTGGAGTCACACTGGCCCTCCTAATCCCCAGTGAAGATTCGCTTCCACTTGCCACAGGGCCCCCATCTCCATCTATAGCTCTTTGCTTCTGAAATGCCTTAACTATTTTATCCCCAGTGAGTAAAATTTCTATTCACAGACCTATCCCCCTTGGAGCTTCATCCACATGGTGACCCACGTAACGGTCTCAGTTGCATGACTTTAAACTATATAACCATGGTCCATGCTGCATGACCCTAAACTGCATAACCATTGTCCAAACAATATGACCATAAATTGTAGCGGAGGTCTAGTAGCACGACCTTAAACTGCATGGTCCTAGATGCATGACTTTAAACTGCGTAACCACGGTCCAAGCTATGTGACCATAAACATAGTGCACGTCCTGACCGCATGACGTTAAACTGTTTTGCCCAAGTCCAGGAGGCATGACCTTAAAGACGCCCCATGTGTGAGCACACCTCCCTTTATGTGTGCATCTTCACGCACGTTTTCCCTAACTGACCCTTTGATGCGTGCTTACCCTCTTATTCTTCTCTCCATTAAGCCTACCTAGGCCCACACGGCCTTTAAGTGCATCACCATGCACGACTTCCCCAACCGGCCCATTCGTGTGAGCGGGCCACCTATACCCTCTTCTTCTTTTCCCCAGTGAGTCTACATACACGCACACACCATTTACGTGCATCAGCACGCACATTTTCCCTTGCCGGCCCATTCTTGTGCATGGGCCACCTTCACCACGTTTCATCTCATTCCCCAGTAAACCTTACCCTTGCTCCCCAAATGACAAGACATCTCGCCACCAGCTAGTAGGCCACCACCTTTCACCTACCATCCAATCAACTCTCAACAGGCAACTTCATGCCACCTTCCCAAGTGAGTCAAAGTCACCCCCAGACTCACTCTATGGCCTCTATAGACTGCCATTCCTTACTGCTACTGTCTAGCTGTTGTAGACACCCCATTTTAAATCGGGCAAATTCTGTGGTTTCTTGAACCCCTAAGACCACACTTAACCTAGTAAGCCCAAATCATAGTTCACATAGCCTACCTCGTGATCCGAAACCAGTTGGCCTACCCCAAATCCTATAGAAATGCTGTTTTGACAGCAGATTTCTGTAAATGCCTTGTTTTATCAAAAAACTCAATAAAAATGGCAAAAAAATCCGTTTTCAACCAAATTTTCTCTAAGATCATCACAAGAGGCTTAGGAACACACAAGAAGTGAAAAATCGCAATTTCGATAAAATTTGTTGTGTGACACATGGGGCATGCCACCTAGGTGACACGACCCGTGCCGCCTGAGCGACACGCCCGGTGCCGCTCAGGCGACGTGACCCGTGTCGCCCAGATCTGAGACCTCAAACATGCATTTTTGACTGAGTTTGTTGGTTGATTATGGGAATATATTCTCCCCAACAATTTTTCCCCCCTTTTAGCATCTTTTCGGGACTTCAAAAAAACAAAAACGCTAGAGAGAGAGAAAAACCCTAGCAGAGGAAAAGAAGAGAAGAAGAAGAGATAGACATGGAAATACTGACGGAGTTACAGGAGAGAAAACCTAGGAAATGACGTCAAGAAGCCTTAGCCCCCTGAGAGAAACCCTAGATCTACTCTTAGGACACAAACCAAAGCTACCCTTAGGACACAAATTTCCAAACCAAAGCCTTTCACACCGAAGGAACTAGTTGGCTAATATCTGGATTAGAGAGACAAAAGAAGACGGGTTCTCATATGAGCGAGCCCCATAAGGCTCTAGAATCCCGGGCCATCTGTCCTAGTTTGGTATCATTCTCAACCCTCACTCTTTCTTCATTTATTTACTGATTTATTTTATTTTGATTAATTTTCTCTAAAAAATTGTATTTTGATATTTTGGATCATGCTAGCTCCACCACAGATCTGAGAGCAAATCGGCTTGTTTCTAGGCAGATCTGGCCGCAGATTTGAATTTGATTTGTCGTACATTCTCTACCACTTGTTTTTCATTTCATTTTTGTCAGTTTAAAGTGTCAGATTAAAGTGATCTACATCCATAGATTTCTTCGATTTTGGGCTGTAAACAGTTTGGCGCCCACCGTGGGGCAAATCGGGCATGATCCGGGCATCAATATTTCGAAAATCTCAGAATATTTTGAAACTTTGTAGGCATGTTCTAGGTACCATTTTGTGACTGTTCCCAAATTTTCAAGTCAAAATAAAATATTTAAAAAAACAAAATAGTAGTTTTCTGTTAGATTTGTAGTCCCCTCTTGTTGCTTTATTTTAATTTATTTTCATTAAAAACAATGTATTTTTTGTCTCTCCAAGTTTACAATAAGCTTATTTTATGAAGATCTAGAAGAAAAAATATAAAACAAATATAAAAACAAATATTTTTTCGGCGACACTAGGCGTGCCGCCCAAGTGACACAAGGCATGCCGCCCAGGCGACATGGACCGTGCTGCCTAGGTCCAGGGCGACACACTCTCTAGTTCCCCACGTCGTCCAATTCAGAATTTTTGAAATTTTGCATGCTGGGTTCTAGGTCTCTTTTGTGGCTGTTCACAAAATTTCTGGGCAAAATAAAATTTTTCAAAATACCAAAAAACTATTTTGCTTGACATAGGTCTGTTCTATATGTTGTTCTTCTGTTTCACTTTGTTTTAATTTTATTTCATCAAAAAGTCTGATTTTTCTGCTTCTGAAAGTTTTAGTGGCCTTATTTCATCAAGATTAAAATAAAAATAAATAAATTTTTTTTTGGGCGACACGACCCGTGCCACCCTATCAGAGAGGTACCAGAAATATTATGTGACCCCACAGTCCATTTCCAGAGCCTTTTTTGTGCTTTTTCACTAATGTTTGGCTTAAAATAAATTTTTGAAAAATATAAAAAAAATATTTTACTTCAGATAAGAGTCTTGGTCCTGACTATTTCTTTTTTAATTTAGTTTGTTAATTTTGACTGAATTCCTATTTTCCCTACTTTCATCATGCTTAGTTGAGTTGTTTTTCATCAAATTTAAAAGAAAAATATATATAAAAAAAGACAAAAAAAAAAAAAAACACTGATTGAGGGTTGCTTGCACCCTCTGGTTGTTTGCACCCTTCCTGAACCGTGTCTCGTTCGAGTCACCCTCGACTCGGGTTGTGCTCGAGTTAGCACGAACTGTGCTTGGTTTCATTGCTTTGACCATACATTCTTAGGGGATCCTTACCCCTCCATCTATATTGTGCCTCGAGCGAGTTTTGCCACGAAGTGCGCATCGCCAGGCACGATCAGCACCGACCGCTCACTTGTTTTCTTTCTTATTGTGTGCCTGTGTGCTTGACTTTATTTTATTTTGCATGCTTCTTTACACACTTTACCACACACCGTCTGGGAATCCCAGTAAACCAGAAAACAAATTTTTTGAAAACCCCCAAAATCTGTGTTAACGGCATGAGGGGAACCCAGCTTTGAGAGTCGAGGTGGTTCGGATTCGCGTAACTTTAACTGTGAGAGCCCCTCCATAATCCTTTTCCTCAAAGAAACTTCAAGTATCGTAGGACCTGGAAAAATCCTATAACATGAGGCCAGGACCTATGCGGGGACCTATATTTGCCTAACCGCATTTCAGTAGTTAGGAACCCACTCTCAAGCCAAACCTACTTATAGTACTTTACTAGGTCAAATGTTTTCATGTGTTTGCTTGCTTATTTTTGATTGGTTAATCTCATATGCTGAACTCTAGGTCCAAGTTCAGGCTTTTACTTAGCCTAGCCCAAGTCTGAACCAGGTTTACACCCAGGTTTGAACCTAGGTCCCATCTTGGTCCGAGACGAAGGCTCGTTCCTAGCTCTCTTTGATCGAATCCAGGTTCAAACTTGGTCTGATCATTAAAACTCTCAGGGTCCAAGTTTAGACTTATACCCAACCTAGCCTAGGTCCGTACCAGGTCCACACCCAGGTCCGAACCTAGGCCCCCTTTTGTGTCCGAACCAAAGCTCGTGCCTAAACCAACTTTGATCCAGTCTGGGTTTACACCCATTCTAAGTTTCACAACCCTCTAGGTCCAAGCTCAGGCTTGCACCCAGCTCAGTCCAGGTCCAAACCAGGCTCACACTCAGGTCCGAACCTAGAACTAGTCTTGGTCTGAGCCGAGACTCGCACCCATCTAGTCTAGATCTTAGTCTAGGTTCAAGCATAAATATATGCTTAGAGTTTCCTCTAGAGCTAGACTAGGCTTACCCTAGTTTAGGGTCTGAACCAAAACCCATTGAGTCTAGCAAGTCTAAATTCCCAGCTAGTCTTAGCCTTAGTCTTAGTTAAGGTTATGCCCCTAGAGTCAGGCTGAGTCTGCCCTAAGTCATCAAGTTTATATCTTATCTAAGCCTAGACTCTATAGCTCAATCAAAGAAAGTCTTCATGTTAGTTACCCATTATGATGACTGCTCTACGGCTAACTCTAAACCGAACCTTTCCAAGCCTAGGGACCAGTGTGCCACAATCCCTTGGGATTACGGTCAGAACTCGGGCCAATCCATTATCCATCATCCAAGTCTTCAATTAGAAACCGAGTCCCAGAGATCCACTCCTAACCTTGAGCTCTGTATGGTCCAAAAAGTTGGCTCTGCCCAAAAAACATTGAACAGGCAGGGGGTCCGGCCTGGCATTGTCCTACAGGGAACCTTACATAGCCACAGTAGGAGCCTTCTGACCTTAGGCAACCAAAGAAGGAGTCATGCGAGGAAAGAAGTTCATGCGGCATCTAATGCCAACTCCCACAACTCGAACCAAGATAACCCCGAGATGCCGCGGACACCCTTGCAACCCTTGCTTTGATGGTTGATATTCCCCCAAAAATTACCACATTTCCATTCTATATCAGGAACAAACATGACCCTTCCCCATCAAGGATCGAAAAAGAAATAGAGCAAGAAAATGAGAATGATGGGGAAGTGTCTCTCGTGGCTTCAAATGCGCTAGTTAAGGCAAAACCATGGTTCCACAATGTTCTGTCCCTGTTAAAAGATTGGTTATACCCCAAAGGAGCCACCAAAGAGAATAAAGAAACCCTTCGAAGGTTTTCAATGGGATTCTTGGTAGGAGGGGACCTCCTGTTCAAGAAATCCTTTGATGGCATCATTCTACAGTGCTGACATAGCTACACAATGAAGGAGATCATTCTGGGACAACCACCTTAACTCAGAAAATTAGGCACCAAGGCTAATACTGGCCCACCATGGCTGAAGATTGTTGGAAGTTGGTTAAGAGATGTCTCAAATGTCAACTCTATGGAGACCTCATCCATGCACCGTTCGTATCACTCAACTCAACACCACCCATATGGCCCTTTGCCATGTGGGGTCTTGATATCATTGGAATGATATCACCAAAAGCCTCAAACGGCCACCATTTTATATTAGCAGCTACATAATACTTCACCAAATGGGTAGAGGCCGCATCATTTGTTAAAATTGAAGGCCAACATGTTGCCCATTTCATAAAGAACAATATTGTATTAAGATTTGGTGTTCCTGAGTCAATCATAACTGACAATGGATCAATCTAAAAAATGAAAGGGTAATTAAGGTGTGCAAAAGGTTCGGGATAACGCAAAAAATCTCCAGACCTTACTACCCTCAAGGAAACTGGCAAGCAAAAGCCACAAATAAAGAACTTCTCAAAATCACAGACAAAATGATAGAAGGCGGGAAAGAATGGTACGAAAAGTTAAATGATGCCCTATTGGCCTATCGGACAATTGAGAAGACTCCTACTAGCATGACCCCATACTCATTGGTGTATGGTATGGAAGCAGTACTACCCATCGAAGTTGAGATATTATCTCTCCGAATCCTTATTTATAAAAATTCAGCTGAGGAACAAAAGGTCGAAGCACGAATTGCTGCCCTCATTAATTTGGATGAAAACGACTACGAGCAACATAGAATATTGTTGCTTATCAGCGTAGAGCCGAG
>NW_006497560.1:1404244-1437919 GCF_000471905.2 Amborella trichopoda | reverse complement strand
AGACTGACAAGGCTAAGGTTTCCATAGGATTCATGATACGTCTCGCCAAAGCCCTCTGGCCAGTTGAGGACCGGACTTTTGGGTCGATCAGAAGCCCCAGACTGGACTCCACTACAAGGGACCTACAAGTATACCTTGAACATTAAAGGCAAACCTGGTGTAGCAGCAGTGCCAACCAATGGTTCGTAGCATTTGGCCTTCAAAAAGGGCCTGGTTCTACACGAGGAGGTCTTGATAAAGTCCTCATGCTCCAGAACTGCAGAGAGTCCTTGACGGTGAGGACGATGATGAAAAGATCCCTCTAGAAATACTAAGGGCCATTACTAAGGCAAGAGATTAAC
The DNA here is from genome assembly GCF_000471905.2 of Amborella trichopoda. The sequence goes on along the minus strand of NW_006497560.1, from coordinate 1,437,578 downwards.
AAGGCCATGGTTGCCACGGGATTCAGGATACGTCTCGCCAAAGCCTTATAGCCAGCAGGGGACCAGACATTCGGGTGGGCAAGAAGCCCTTGACTAGACTCTGCTAGACATGAAATATAGGGATACCTGGCACATCAAAGGCAAACCTGGTGTAGCAGCAGTGCCGACCAGAGGTTTTGTAGCATTTGGCCTTCAAAAAAGGCCTGGTTCTGTACGAGGAGGCCTTGACAAAGGCCTCATGCTCTTGAAACACAGACAGTCTCTTAAGGGTGTGGACTCTATGAACATTACTCAAACTTCCCTAATGATTACACTTCTTGATTCTCTTGAAGCAAAACATTCGGCGGGGCATGCTGTTGGAATGTATTTTTCATCAACATGAGGCCCCGCTCAATAAAGGCCTAGCAAGGGGTGGAAATTTTGATAGCCTCAGAACAGCCCCAGAACTACCCAGGATCTTCATGAGGTCTCTCAAACGTCTTCTACGAAGTTTCGTCATATTCTGACAAGTCTAAGGTAGTGCACATGAGAAACAGTTCCAACAGAATCGGCATCTAGCACCCTAAAACGGACCCCAATAACTAGAGCTACATTTTCAGCTTCTCAAATTATTATGGGAACCACCACCATTGGATTCATCAAGGTTAAGAACCCCTAAGGTTCAAGTTTCAGCCCCAACGGACACTCCAATAAGAAGTTATAGGTGAAAGAGTGAAATAGGAGGATTCACACACTATTCCCGTGTAGCCACCCTGCAACACTACACCATTAAAGGGACAGTCATGACCAGTGACTTTCGACGCTCACATCACGGCCGTCCACATCGGATCACGCTCAAATTTGGTGAGCATGGTCGTCTAGTCAAGACGAGCGATTCGATATGTGGCATGCTTTGTGATGATATCCAAGCGCAAAGAAAAGCTAGAGAGAAATTGTTGATCCATGAAGAATGTGTATGAAATTCAGCAGCTTTGTACCACGTTGGAGTGGCCAAATCACACCGCTCACGAGCCCGATGGATGCAAGACCAATTCCATTGTGGGTGTAAGGTCTCGAGCCATCTCTGACTCGAACCCCGGACATGATGAACGGTCGGATTCTGCACATAAAGCTAATGAACAGACTGCCAATTCTATCACCAGAATCCATAATTCTGGCCAAATTGTAGCGGGGATTCTAGTGACGGAATCCATGAAAATTTCATTCAGCCATGGAATCGAGCTGCGTTTGGTACCCCGTGATCGTAGCGGCTTGCCCAGTGTGATTCAGCAAAGAAAACACAAGAAAACATTGAGGAACGAACACACTATTAATTCGAAGTTTCAAGATCTACTTAAAATTAACTCCCATGATCATGCACAAAAACACGATCCATGGCTCGAAGTTGGTATCAAATCGATCGCCATGCCGAGCCCTACAAGAAAACAATCATCTTACGATCAATTGAGCATCAGAATGACCCCGGATCAGCCGTTAAAGAACATGCAAGTTCTAGGGCAACACAGGGACTATTATAGAATTCCACAATTTTTTAAGAAGGGGCAAATCGGTCATTTTGCACCCTATTTTCTAATTTCTTTTAAATTAATTTAATCTTAATTTCTAGCAATTAGACTTATTTTTTTCATCCACCCATGTTTGGGGCACACTTTTATATATACATACCACCATTGTATGCAGAAAAAGAGAAAGCTTACACATACAGACGTAAGAGAGAGTTTTCACTTAATACTAGTTTCTCTTTCTTACCGTTGTGGTGTTATGTTTGAGAGAGAGGGTGAGGTGAGAGAAAGTTTTGATCGGTACCCTTAGGGTTGAGGTAAATATTTTCTCTGTTCTTTTTCTTTTCTTCTTCTCTCCCCCTTCTCCCCTTTATTCTCCCTCTTCTTCGTCTGCGCCCCTCGCAGAGGCCTGTACGGCAATGGCAGTGCGGTGCATGCCTCTCCCTTGGCCTCACAGGTCACGCATGGCGATGGCAGCACCAGGAGCGAGTCTCCCTCCCCTCTTTCTTGTCTCTTTCTCTTAGTGAAGTCGTTAGACGATGCTGCCCATCGCCGCCTACAGTCGTGGCTTGAAGAACCTAGACGGTGAAGTGTGTTACCACCTGCAGGAGTCTTCCTCTGCTGCGAATCTAGCATAGATGGTGATCCTTATCACCGCTCGCTAGAGGCCCTAGCAATACCCATCGCCGTCTGTGAGATTCCTCCATGTGTTTGATGCCCATCGTCGTTCCCCCTGCATCCCACGCCTGTCGTCGTACGACCTAAGAGAAACCATCGTCGTGTGCCTTGTCAAGAGCCAGCACAGTCCACAAGGGATGCGTCGCCTCCTTGCATTGCCCACCATGATGTCTATCGACGTCTTGGTTTCCTTCTCTTCGTCATCTCGTTCTTTCCTATCGACCTCTTTTACAAATCACTTGATTGGGCGTTGGCCTAGCCGAGCGTCGACACGCTGAGCTCTGTTCAGAGTAGTATTATTGTCGTGCTGGTCTTTGAACCATGCCCATCTTGCTACCTCTCCGAGTCGACAACTTCTAACCGTCATGCTAGTCTTGCCCTTCCTTTCTACCTTTCGTCTAACCTTGCACTTCATCGCCTTCTCCCATGAACGTGCATTACCCCAAGACAAGGGTGGGTCCTTTTCGACCCACTTGTCTTACAAATTAACCTTAGAAATGTTTTGCAAAAAAACAGGAGGATTACAGGTCAAGGGAGGCGATTCCGAACCAGCTCAAGCAGCTGAGGGGCCTTCTTTGTGAGCTAAGAGGGCACCCATACAAGCCAGCCCGAGTAAGTCCTGAACCCACCTGAAATTCCTCTCTCATTGGTTAGTATACCTATCCTTACCCTCGAGCAAGGTTCTGAGAGAGCGATCTCAAGTCCCGAGTCCACCAGAGACTCGAGACACGTGTCACCCAATCACCTAGATCTAGAGGGTGAGATCACGACAACTAACCACTCCCGTCTAGTCATCGGGTCAAACATCCACATTCTCTTTCTTCTCTTCCCCTCCCTCTTCATAAGGTTCAACGAGAACCAAGCTGACTTTCATTAGTTCTCCCATTTTTCCTCTTCTTTTTCTCTCTACCTCTGAAGAGTTGGGTGAAATCCAAACCAACCTACGCTCCACTTTCCTCTGAAGGACTAGTTGAAAGACATACGAGTGGTTAGGTGCCTCGATCTCGCCTCTCCGGCCTCGGGTTCGAAAATCCTAAAACTTGAGATTGCTCTCTCGGGAACCTTGTTTAAGAACAAAGGCAGGTATCCATCTAGTGAGAGAGGAAATTTGCATGTGAGGTGGGGACCAACCTCACCTGAGTCAGTGACTTACACAGGCTGACTCTCGTGGGTGCCCTCTTAGATCACGATAGAAAGCCCCCCAGCTACTTTAGCTGGTTTAGAATCACCTCCCTTGACCTGCAATCTTTTTTTTTTTTTAACAACACTACTATGGTTAATTTGCAAGACAAGTGGCTGAAGGGCCCACCCATGTTTGAGGGTAATACACATTTTTGTCGCTAAGAATGGGAGAAGTTAGGGGGATGAAGTGGAAGGTTCGAACAAAGGTCGAAAAGAAAAGAACACTTGTTGAAGGGACGAGACTAGCATAATAGTCGGACAGTGACCGACTCAGAGTGATAGCAAGACATGCATGCTACTCAAGATCAGTACGACGACAATACTACTCGAGACTGGGGCCGATATGGCGGTGCTAGATTGAGTCAACCTTAGTTAAGTGCGAATAAAAGTGAATGAACGGAAGGCATGAGACAACGAAGAGATTGGGTCCTAACAGCTCTAGGCGTTTCCACCTACGACCATGGAGTAGCAGTGTCACGGCTCTTGGACAGTGCTAGACACTACTGCTCATGGATAGAGGGTGAGCAATGAACTACGAACGGTGCTAGGCATCACCTTTAGCAACATAAGAAGGAAGCACGCCCCTGCATGGGCGGTGAGAGCCATTTGTCAAGCGGGCAGGGAGAGTTCTCATGAAGCACATGACGATAGGCGTGGGACACAAGGGGAATGTCGATGAGCATCAAATGCAATAAGGAAGTTCGCGGATGGAAATGGGTGCCGCACATGCGAGGGAAGCTCACGGACGGTGATAGGCACCTTGCACGCGAGGAAAGCTCGCTGACAGCGATAGGTGTTGTCAAGACCTCTCGAGGGCTGCGATAGGCATCGCCGTCTGCGATAGGCACGCACCAGGGGATACCCCTGTGGGCGGCAACGAGTTTCACCGTTTGTATTCTTCACTGAGATATCGAGGATACCACTATGGACGACGATGAGTTGCATCGTCTGCAAGCCTCGTTGGGAGATCAAGATGGATGAACAGAAGGGGAAAGAAACTTGCACATGATATTGCCACCACCATGTGCGACCTGTGGGACTACAGGAGAGGCATGCACGACACTGCCACTGCCATGCATGGCCTTTAAGAGGAGCCCAGGTGGAGAAGAGGGAGAAGAAAGAGAGGAAGCGAGAGAAGAAGAAAAAAAAAGGAAGAGAGAGAAGATTTACCTTGAGCTTAGGGGTATCAGTCTAAAAGTTTCTCACACCGTACTCTCCCTCTCCAAATGTGACCCAACAATGAGAAGAAAGAGAAACTTTATTCAGTAAAAACTCTCTTTTGCAAAGGGTTGAGTCAATGTGTGTATAATGATGGTACGTGGTATATATAGAATTTGCCTCAAACATGGCAGATTGATCAAAATTAAACCTAATTGCTAGAAATTAAGACTTAATTGAATAACAAGAAATTAGAAAATAGGGTGCAAAATGACAGATTTTCCCATTCTTAACAATTTGTGGAATTACAGAATAGTTCCTATGTTGCCCTAGAACGTGAATGAGTTTTCATGGATGATCTAGGGTTGTTCTAATGCCCAGTTGATAGAAAGATGATTGTTTTCTTGTAGAGCTCGGCATGTCGATCGATTTGATACCAACTTTGAGCCATAAATCGTGTTATTAGGGCACGATAATGTGACATGAAATTTGAATGAATCTTGAAACTTCAGATCTATAGTGTGCTCGTTCCTTGATGGTTTTCTATGATTTCTTCACCGGATCATACTGATCATGCCATCACGATTGCAGGGCAACAAACGCAGCTCGATTCTGTGCTCAGACGAAGATTTTACAACTTTGGAATTTTGGGCAGAATCTGGAATTTCGGTGACAAAATTTTCAGTCACTTCATCGGGTTCATCTATAGAATCTGACCGTTCATCATGTACGAGGTTCGGGTTTGAGATAGTTCGAGACCTTTTGCACGTGATGGAATTCGTTTAACGTCAATCGGGCTCACAAGCGGCGTGATTTTTCCACTCAAGCAAGGCATGACCCTGCTGAATTTTCTGCACTTTCTTCACGGATCAGCAACTTCTCTCTAGCTTTTCTTCATGCTCGGGTATTGTCGTGGGCCGTGCCACACATCGAAACGCTCGTCTTGATGAGACGAACATGCTCACCAAATTTGAGTGCATTCCAACTTGGGATGGGCGAGATAAGAGCGTCAAAATGCAGTGCTAGTGACTGTCCCTTTAATGGTGTGGAGTTGCAAGGTGCCTGCACGGGAATAGCGTGCGACTCCTCATGTTTTACTCTTTTGCCTATAACGTCTTCCTGAAGTGTCTTTTTAAGCTCAAATTTGACCCCTAGGGGTTTTCAACCATGCCGAATCTAACGGCAGTGGTCCCATAACAAATTGAGACACTAAAAATGTAACTCTAGTTATAGGGGTCCATTTCAGGGTGCTAGAGGCTGATTCTGTCCGAACTGTTTCTCAGTTTGCACTACTTGGCAAGAGACCTTTAAGAGTCCTCATAAAGATCTTGACCAGTTCTGTGGCCATTTTGTTACTGTCGCGATTTCCACTAGTTGCTGGGCTTTTATTGAGCGGGGCACATGATGATGAAAATATCTTCCAATAGTACGCCCCACTGAATGTTGTACTTCTAGAGTATCAAGAAGTGCAATCATTCAGGAAATTTCTCTTGAGCTAGCCAAGGAATACGCGAATGCTGAGGAGGTCCACACAATGTCGTGACTAGGATGCTCGGATATTTGGAGGCAATGTACGAGTCCATCCGTGGAGACTTTAAGGGGAGAAAAACTTTTGAGGGATTCTGTCAAAGTCCTCACCCTCGAGGGACCATTTTCGAGTCTGACAGCTTGAGGATTTTGTAGGGCCCTCATTGGCCAGAATCGAGCCTATCTAAAGGCCAAGTGCTATGAACCTTTGGTCGGCATTGTTTGCTGCTACACCAGGTTTGCATTTGATGTTCAGGGTATCTCTATAAGTCCCATCTAGCGAGGTCCGGTCTGGAGCTTCTGACCTATCTCAAAAGTTTGGTCCTCTCGGCTAAGGGAGTTTTGTTGAGGTGGCCTCGTCGGCCCCATCCTGCGGAGTCTATAAGGTCTGGGCCTGTTGGCTAAGGAAGGATTTAGGCGAGACGATCTCATGGTGAGGAATAACCCTGATGTCTCTGGCAGGTTAGGTCTTGTCTTCATCAATTTCTTGCCTTCATGATGATCTTTAGCATTTTGAAGGGATCTTTCGGCCGTCATCCTCACCCTCAAGGACTCTTGTTGTTTATTGATGTTGAAGCATGGGAGATCTTACGCGGATCTCACTCCTTGGATGACCTATTTTAGGGTGTCATTAGAAGCTGGCAGGGTTTTAGGTAGACCTCAATGGAATGATGCCTGTTTGGCAATTGAGTGTCGGTTGAGGCTGTGGTAGTGCGTCAACCTGTTCTATCGGTCCAAGTGCCCTTTTGTGGGTTTTCTCTTGAACATGGGGGGAAAGTGGTGCCATAGAGACAGTTTTCACCAACTTCCTTTGTTTTTGAGCTCTTTTACCCATGACCTAGAAGTCGTGTCTACCCTTTTCATCAGTTTTTGTTCACGGTGCCCTTTTGGGGTTTTCACCATGCTCGAGTATTTGTTTTCATGGAACTCATTTGCTTGGACCATGGTTATGCAGTTTAAAGCCATGCAATTAAGACCACGTAGTTTTAGGTCATGCAACTAGAACTTCGCTATAGTTTAAGGTCATGTAGTTTGGACTACAGCTGTGTAGTTTAAGGTCATGTAGCACGGATCAAGGCTGTGTAGTTTAAGGTCATGCAGCACAGACCAAGGCTGTGCAGTTTAAGGTCTCGCAACATGGACCAAGGCTATACAGTTTAAGGTCATGCAGCACTGACCAAGGTTGTCCAATTTAAGGTCATGCAGTAAGGACCAAGGCTGGGCAATTTAAGGGCATGCAGCATGGACCAAGGCTATGCAGTTTAAGGTCATGCAGCACGAACCATTATGTGGGTCGCCATGTAGGTGAAGCTACATGGGGGATAGGTTGTGGATAGAAATTTGACTCCCTGGGGATAAAAATAATTAAGGCTATACACAAGCAGAGAGCTATAGATGAATATGGTGGCCCTACGAGGAATGGCAAGAGGAAGCAGGCTTTATTGGGGATTACAAGGGCCAGTGTGACTCCACGGGGATAATGAGCAATGACATGCATGTAACTCCACTGGGTGACGGTTCGGAGCACAGGTGTAACCCCACTGGGGGTTGATAAGATAAGAATGACCCTAACTCCATGGGGATGGTGGGTCACAGTAGGATGTGACTCTCATTGGGATGTTGGTGTGAAACAGACCCATCGGGGATTGAAGGGGTAGGCACGACCCTTGCATACATCTAACTCCACTGGGGATGTTGATGAAATACACCAGGTGAAGAGGTGGTCCATCTCAAAGTTAAAGCTATGCGTATGGACTATTTGTCGCACCAGCATTACAATTTTATAGTCTTGTAACTCGGACCATGGCTATGCAACTTAAAGTCATGAGGCTAGGACCATGCAATTCAAGGTCGTGCAATTAGACCTCCGCAACAAGTTAATGCCATGTAGTTTGGACCATGGTGCTAAGCCTTTTGAGGTCATACGCCCAGGACATGGATTATGGTTTAAGGTCGTACAGCTGGACCATGGTAGTACAATTTTGAGTCCTGTAACCAGGACTATGCAATTTAAGGTCGTGCAACTAGACCTCCGCTATGGTTTAAGGTCATCTAGTTTGGACCATGTAGTTTAGGGTCATGCGTCTGGACCATGGTCGTGCAATTTAAGGTCATGCAGCACGGACTATGGCTGTGCAGTTTAAGGTCATGTAGCACGGACCATGGCTGTACAGTTTAAGGTCATGCAGCATGGATCGTGGCTGTGTAGTTTAAGGTCATGCAGCAAAGACCGTTGTGTGGGTAAGGAATGTGACTCTATGGGGAAAAAAGCCGTCACCGGAGACTGGACTCCCTGGGGAGTGAGACCATGGTGCAGGGAATGAACTTCGTGAGGATGCAAGATGATGGTCCAGATGAGAGTGCCCTGGCAAGTGCATGACACTAAGTGTGGGATGGCGCACGCAGCATTAGGCTTAGATGATGCGTGCATGGCGATAGTCCTTTGATGAGGTGCTCGGCAATAGCCTCTTGACGAAACGCACGCCGATAACTCCTTGACAAGGGGCATGGCGATAGCCCCTTGACAAAGCACGCGACGATAGCTCCTGGCAAGGCACAAGGCGATAGCTCCCTGACGAAGTGCACGATGATAGCCTTCCGATGAGGCATGCGACGATAGCCTTTTCGAGTCTTGGGCATGATCCGCCCCGGCCTGGTCTAATTGCCATCAAGAGTTGGGGATTGGAGCATCATTTCGAATTTGTGAGGGGCAATTTTTGGCACTACCGAGTATTAAAGAGGGAAAAACCCCTTTTTACTGTGTTACTAAAGGGTAAAACATTTAAAGAGTTTCTAGAGAGAGAGAGAGCCTGAGCTTCTGAAAAGAGACTTTCGGCGAGAGTTTTACGACAAATGTTTGCAGCAAACAGGCCTTCAGGAGCTTTCTCGTGAACTTGAGCAGGTCGTGGAGCTTCGTACCGTGCTTGCGGATACTTTCGAAGAGTGTCAAGCTTTCTTAGCAAGGAACGAAGTTCCTCGGGGATTTAGCAAGATTTGTAGAGGTGCTTTGCTAGAGTTCTGATGCCTTTTCGGTAGTCATGTGGCGGAAGGGAGGTTGCAAAGAAGTAAGGAAAGTCTGACAGTCCTTTGGATATTAGAAGCGAAGAAGGGGGAATAGTAGCAGTGGGCTCACCGGAAACGCAATGGAATTCCGGTGAGTTTGTGGCGAACTGCTGAAGTACGAAAATAGGGAGAAGGGAAACCCACAGGGTTACAGGGAAGCTTTGTACGATTTTCAGTGGTTTTTGCACTATATCAGATTGTTAGAAGGGCAAAGAAAATAGGGTCAGATGAGGACTCCCGGCAGATAGAGAGGTTTTCAAGACTGGGAGAGGCAACACCGGTAGGGGAAAGAACAGGGTCAGGTGAGGATTCCCGACGGGCGGAGGATTTTTCCAGTGAAACCTGAAGGGTTACGGGGAAGGCGAAAGGTCGTGAGAAGGTGGACCATTGGTAAGGAGCGATGGCTGGGGAAACCGAAAGGCATGGAAGTCAATGCTCCTCGAAAATTGAGAGCAATGGGAACCATGGCACTTCAAGGAATGCATGACATTAAGTCGCATGTAGAGCTGCCTTCCTATGTCCCTAGGCCACGCACGGCGTTAGCCATGATAGGGAGCATGCCGCTCACGACAATGGTCTCATGCGGCGTTGCCCTGCCCGTGGTGATGGTAGAACATGACATTATGTTGCGCACAACGATGGCTGCATACGGTGTGAGTCGCGCGGCGATGACTATGGCGGTGATGTCTCGCGGGGATCAAGACTGATGGAAAATGAGGAGGCCCTGCCGTTGCGATCTGTTGAGAGCCATGTCCTCTAGCACAATCGTGAAGTCCATGTTGTTTTGGACGAACGGAATCCATCATGGGCCGGCTCCTTGGAAGCTAGCCATGCCCCGTCAGATGAATTGAAGCTGACTCGAGAATGGTTGGCTTCTTCTTTTTAGCATGTAACCATCCTCTTTGGTGGTTGTGCTTCTTCTTCATGAAGAGAGCATTTCTTCAGTGGGTTTGCTTCTTGTTCATGAGGAGAGCATTTCTTTTTGGCCTGCAACCGTCCTCTTATCCTCAAATGCAAGAGCTTTTCTTGTAATCGTCCTCTTATCTTCAGATGCAATAGCTTCGTAACTTCCTTAGTAATGGGCTTTTGATTGTAGCTTGCAAATTTTTCTATTGCAAAAAAAGAAATGAACTTCCTTTGAGTTGGCTTAATGTTCCTCATCTTCATTTCTCTCTTTTTACTGTACGCACTAGATTTTAGGGGTATGTTAGGGGTAGTACTTCTTTAAATACCGCCCATTGATAGGGGGCATGCCTCTTCTCCATCTGAGTTCGCCAGTATGTAGGCCCCATTTGGTGTGGCTTTCTTGACTATGAATGGACCTTCCCACTTAGGTTCGAACTTTCCTTTGCGATGCCCATGCATGACAATCAGTGTCCTGACTGCTAAGACTAGGACCCCACGAGAGAATCAGCGGACCTTGACAGAATTGTCGAAGGCTCTCTTCATTCTTCTTTGTTTAAGCTCGAGGTTCTGCTCGGCTTCTAGTATTCTTTTGTTAAGGGTATCCAACTCTTGGTAACGGAGCTTGACCCTCTCATCTTTGGTCAGTCGCTGATGTATAGCGACACAGAGTGAGGGTATTTGAACCTCGAGGGGTAAGACCGCCTCACCTCCATTGACCAGGGAATAAGGGGTAGAGTTTGCAGCATTGTGAGTGGTGGTGCGATAGGCCCATAGAGCCTCAGATAGCTTCTCATGGCAGTTCTTCTTTGACTTTGAAACTGGCTTTCGGAGCACCCAGCATAGGGTTTTGTTGAACGCCTCTGTTAAACCATTGGCTTGAGGGTAGTACATGGTCCAGTACTTCCATTTGAAACCGAATTGGTTGGCCAGGCGATCAACGTGATGGCTTCTACTCTGAGGGCCATTATCAGAGATTACTCGATCTGGAACCCTGAACCAGTATATGACGTGGTGACGGACGAAGTGGGTCACCATGGTCCCAAGAACCTGCTTGAGAGGGACTGCTTCAGCCCACTTGGAAAAATAATGTGTCACTGCTAGAATGAAGGCGTGACTCAAGGTAGAAGGAGGGTCGATGGGTCCTACAATATCCATACCCCACTGGGAAAAGGGCCATGATGTCACTGTAGGATGGAGTGTCTCCGGAGGCTGATGAATGAGGCTTGAGTGAATTTGGCACACCTGGCATCTTTTGACATAGTTTTGGGTCTCAGCCACCATTGAAGGCCAATAATAGCCGAGCCTGCATATGCGCTCGTAGAGCTTAGGGCAGGACAGATGCAGCTCGTAGATACCTGAATGCACTTCTTCGAGTACCTTGCTTGCCTCTTGTGCATCGACGCATCTGAGTAGAAGTCCAACAAATGACTGATGAAAGAGGACATCCCCATTGAGAAGGGTGTACTTGGTAGGCATCCGACGTATGTCGTTGCGTTCTGCCCAATCCTAAGGTATCCTTTCATGTTTTATGAACTTCATGATGAGCTCCCTCTAATCTTCCACCTGGTCAACCTCTGCACACATTGGGTTGAAGAATTCAGGTTGTGGCTTCTCAGCCTTGGATTCTTTACATCAAGATATTTCCTGCTCCACCTTAATGACATCCTTGGCCTTGTCGAGCGCCTCGAATGGATAAGGCAGACATTTGGAGAAAACATCCCTCTCATCATCTGGATCAACCTCGGTTCTCAAGTCGACATGTCTTCATGTTGTTATCCAGACTAGCGTGGGCCCTATTGAAGAAAGTTGAATGGTGGCACTGAGCTTTGAGAGCGTAATAGCTTACGAGTTTAGCCTCTTAGGGATATGACTCAGGGTGAAGTCATCAAACTGGGCCATATAAGATTTGGCCGTGTCATGATAAGACTTGAGAGTATCCTTCCTTACGTCATAAATCCCTTTAAGCTGCCAGATGACCAGCTCAGAGTCATTGAAGATGTTTAGCTACCCCAGGTCTAGCTCTTGGCCGATCTTCAATCCAATTATGAGGGCCTGAAATTCAACTTTATTATGAGAAAATGCCTCTGTCAGTGAGAAGGATAGAGAAATCATTCGACCATAGGAGGTCAGGAACACGACTCCGGTGCCCCCTCTATCAGACGGGAATGCTCCGTCAAAGTACTTCTCCCACGGTAGAGTTAGCGCCTTACAGAAAACTTCTTCATCCGGGAGATCACTTGACAGAGGAGATTCCGAAAGAACTGGGTGAGCCGTGAGAAAGTCTGCTAAGGCCTGACCTTTGACTGCCTTCTGTGGTACACACGTGATGTCAAACTCCATTAACAATAAGGCCCACTTAGCCAAGCGTTCGGACAGACATGGTCGAGTGATATAGGTCAACCTTTGAGATTAACCTGACCTCGTGACTGAGCAAGTAAGTGGCGGAGCTTCTGTACAGCAAAGATCAGGGCTAGGCACATCTTCTCGATGGGAGGGTAATTCTTCTCGGCTCTGTGCTTCCTGTGGCTGAGATAATAGAGTGTTGTTTCTTTTTCCCCTTCATTGTTCTGCGCTAGGAGTGCCCCTTGTGAGCCGTGGCATGTCCTGAATTGCCTTGACTATGACCGATTTGACGTCCAGCCCACAATACCTCACGATGAACCCACAGTACCTCACGATGAACCCTAAGAATTTTTCTGAGCATACGTCGAAGGCGCATTTCAAGGGGTTTATTTTGAGTTGGCGACGCCGCAGCTGTTCGAACACCTTTTTAAGGTCTTGTATGTGAGTATCATTTGTTTCAGACTTCACAACCAAGTCATCTACATAACACTCGACTTCCTTGTGGATCATATCGTTGAATATGGTCGTCATGGCTCACTGGTACGTGGCACCGACATTCTTTAACCCAAAAGGAATCACAGTGTAGCAAAAGACAACTTTTGGGGTCAAGAACGCAGTGGCCTCCTCATCTTCTGGTGCCATACCGATTTGATTATAAATAGAATATCCATCCATAAAGGAGAAGATTTGGCAATGAGTCGTGAAGTCAACAAGTATCCCAGTAAACAGCAGGGGGAAGTTGTCCTTAAGGTAGTTGGTGTTCAAGTTGCGTAAATAAATGCAGACCCTAATTTGGCTGTTCCTCTTCTTGACTGGGACGACATTCGCTAGCCATCTTGGGTATTTGACTTCATGTATGAATCCAGCTTGCCTGAGCTTCTTCACCTCAGCATCAATCTGCATCTCGAGGTTATGTCTAAACCTTCTTGATTTCTGCTTCATGGGTTTGATGGTGGGATAAATATCGACATGATGGCCCATAGTCAGAGGGTCTAGACCGGGCATCTCATGATAATGCCGGCAAAGACGTCCCGATATGCTCGGAGGAGGGAAACATAATTGTCTTTCTCCTCTGGGGACATATTTGTTGAGATGAAAGTTGTCCTTAGGTCGGCCTCATCCCCCAAGTTGATCACTTCAGCCATGGCCTGACCGCCCTCTTCCCACTCTTATGGAGCTTCCTGAAGTTCCTCGTCAGGGGAATCACAAGGATTTTAATTAACCTAGAGTTTAGAAACCCATGATCATGACATATCAGATTCTAGAAGGGGCCCAGTGTGGTAGAGGACTCCCAGTCTCTAGCTGGTCCAGGCAATGGAAGGGTCAGCTTCGAATGGGGAGTCCATGACCTCGTGTCTGGGATCACTTGGCGTTTGCCCCGAGATGGATGACCCTTCATGAACTTGGATCATGTGGCAGGCCTCGTGGGAACAGGAGCCTGAAGATGACTCGTTTTAGCTCGGGCTGCTAGGGCGTCAATGACTATCAAGAATCCAGCCGCATGGGCCAGCATCTCTCTGAAGCAATTTTGTTACGACCTGCTAAGGCTGGTGCCTCAGAGCTCGCTGTTTAGAGCGTCGAAGTCTGAACACTGTCGAGCTGTACATATGGAGGAAATAAAAGAGGAGGGAGGAGAAGTAGAGTTAGAATGCTTTGGGCAACTTTTTACATCATCACAAGAATTGGACATGTGAGGGGTATTTTAGGTCTTACCTTGGCTTTGACCGTTGTGGGGTTCTTTTAGCGTCGTCACCCATATTGGACAACTCCCGAGCTATTGATGACTCAGGGACGTCCATCTGATTAGATGACAAGATAAGGCGAGTTGCGCCTGGGATGAAATTCTGTAAAGTAGGTAGTGAAGAAAGGGCCTTGAGGAATTCTTCCTCAACTGGTGGCCGAGGGATGGGACTCCTTAGATGAGTGGACTTGGGTGCTTGTCGTCTCCTTCTAGGCCCCTGAGGAAGTGTTTGGTTTACCCCATCGGTTTGGTGAGTAGTCCTAGCCTGGTGGACTGCCTCACGCTTCAAGGATTTGAGCTTACTTTGGTAATGGTAGACTTTCCAAGGCAGAGAGGTCGAGGGCTCTGAAAGGTCCGGTATATGCTCATGATGGGCTTATAGTGGGGGCTCCTCTCGCACAGGAGCAACGGCTAGGAAGCATTCCTTGAGGACCGCACAAACAATGTGGTCTTTTTGGACCTTCTTTTTTGCGACAACTTCAAATCCAAAGAATTCCTTCAGCTCGTGGCCCCATACTTGGTGATATGGGCACCAGAGGTCCTCCATTCCCTGGGTAAGGTAGGCTGCCTGGCGGGCTTGGGAGTGATGAGACCCTGTTGGAGCATTACCTCAAAGAGGGCCTGCAGAGGGTCTGGCTTAGCTCTTCCCAGAGCTTACGTCGAGAGTTCTTCTTGCACTGGTAGAAGAGGCACTTGAGGGCACCCTTCTGGGCTACAGTTAGCTTCTTGGCATTGCTACATCTTCTTTACCAAGAGTTCGTGGAAGCCAGTGAATTCGCTCACATCATGGCCTCATATTAGGTGGTATAAGCATTAGAGGTTCTCAGTTCCTAGAGGCAAGAACTTAAGCTGCCTTGTCGGCTTTGGTGTGATGTGTCCCTCTTTGAGCATTATAGAAAATAGTGCGCGAAGGATAGTAGATGCTCCCACATCCTCATTGATCGTCACTATGTGGGAGGCCTCAGTTGCTCCAAACGCTTTCTTTAATTCTTCGAGCTTTATCTGACCCCTGTTAATAAGGACATTGATAGTTTCATTGAGCTTATACCAGTCATGAGTGGGGTGGCCTACTTTCCTGTGATAGGCACACACCTCGCATTCGTGTCCTGCCCTCTGTGGTGTTGACCTCCGACAGCTGGATCATGTTCTGCTCTAGCAGTAGTTGGAGCAGTGCAAGGGTCCACTCCTTGTCGAAGGGTATTCTAATGTTGAGTCAAAAATTCACTTCAGCTAGCATTTTTAGAGGCGGGACCTTATTATAAGACTGCTGCTTGCCCCCGGCCTGAGGCGTTTGCGCCTTGGAGTGGTCCAGGGTTCATTCTTGGTGTCAGTCACGGTGACAACCGCACTTATCTCCGCTTTTCATTGGTAGCCTCGACTGTTGGAGCGAGATTTCGAACCAGAGGGTTGCTGACGAGGGTCACCATGGTGCTTGGACAATCCCTCAATACGAACTTCCTTAGAGATGAGCTCTTACATGGAGGGTGGATTGGAGGCCTCGACATGCAGGGAGATCTCGGGAAGCATGTTTCGTATGCACGTCTGGACGGCTTCTTTTTCGATCATGGGAGTGGCATTAAAGGTTGCCAGCTCCCTCCATCGAGCGATGAATTTGTCAACCAGCTCACCAGGGTCCTGATTTAACGTGAGGAGTTCAATGGTTTCCACATTCCTTTTGACTTCATAGAAGCGTTGGTAAAACAACTGCTCCATTTTTAGCCACTTGTGCATCGAGGTTGGGGGCAAATGAGAATACCACTGGAAGGCTGGCCCTTCGAGAGTCTTGACAAACTGACAGAGGAAAAGTCATCCGTCAGTGATAGTATGGGGGAAACAACACCTGGTCAATGTATGAAGGGTACGGCTTCTGATAGAGCGGGGCCTCTTGCATGCTTGGGACCTTTTTCCTGAGGCTATGAGCCATCATGGCATTTATGTCTGTTTGGGAGACCCCATGGGAAGCAGAGCTGTCTTCAAATTTTGGTGGGGGAGTTTTTCTAGGAACTGTGCCCTCACAGGTCGCGAGAAGAAGGGGACCTGGAGGCTTCTAGGTGTTCCATCTTCTAGAGGATGGATTGCACTATTACCGCGAACCGGTTCATCCGCTCTTCTTGGGCATCATCTGGATTATTGATCACTATGACACTGACCGGCTCTTCTGGAAGGTCAGAGCCATGTGGTGCAGTGGACTATCGAGGTTGGCAAGTTGTGCGTGGTAAGTGAGTCTGCAGGGACTCAGCTTGCTACAACTAGACTTGAGCCTTGTATGCTGATCTTGTGAGGACCGGTTCTCGACGGTCTTGGGACCTTGGTTTTTGGGTAGTGATCACTGAGAAATACTCTTGGATTTGCTCAGGTTCTGGAGTTTGGAGAGTGAAAAAGGGATTACGAGGCAAGAGGTCGTCGAGAGTAGTGACCTCAGTGACCTTGGAGGCCTCTTTAGTCAGGATTTGCAGGTCTCTCTTCTGCTTAATCCTGAAGCTGCTGTGGACTGTACTCCAGAGACTAGCCTGAGGTCTGGACTGCCCCGCCTTCTTTTAGCACATAAGGGTTGGGTCTATGAGCTGGAGCAGGGAGTGGGGTCCAAGGACAAAAGGCAAGCTGGGCTTCTATTTCGAGGTGGCATAGAACTAGCGCTGCCCCAAGCTGTGGGATGCATGACGTGCGCAAGGTTTGGCCCGAGAAGGCTTAGTGCTGAACACGAGTTTGAGGCAGCATGAAAGTTGCCTCAAGGTGTTGCTCGAGTGGTTAGACCACAAGCTCTTTGGTGTGTGCGTGGCGTGGAGACCTCAGGATTTCCATCTCCATGTGCCGAGCCTCCAGGTGTAGAGGTTCGGGATAGTGAAGGAGTTCGAGGGGTGGCCTTGCGGTAAACCTCAAGAATATGACCGGCAAGGGACTTGCCAGTAGTAAGGTACATGCTGTGTGAGGTAGCAGATGTGGTACCAATGCAAGGGGCCTTGATGGAGGGTCCACCAGGGCAAGCAAGCAGGGAGTCAGGGATAAGAAAGACCCCGACTAGGATGAACCAACGAAGGGGTAATAATTCCCTAGTGGAGTCGCCAAGCTGGTTAGGTGTCTCAATCTTGCCTCTCCAGATTTAGGTGATCGGGTAACAATGTCTCAGGTTCGAAAAACCCTGGACTTGAGATCTCTTTCTCAGGAACCTTATTTAAGAACAAGGGCAAATATCCAACTAGTAAGAGAGTAATTTTGGATGTGAGGTATGAACCAACCTTACCTGGGTTCGTGACTTACTCGTGCTGACTCGCATCGGCGCCCTCTTAGATCATGATGGAAAGTCCCCCCAGCTGCTTTAGTTGGTTCGGAATTGCCTCCCTTGACTTGCAATCTTCTTGTTTTTCTTCACAACACTACTATAGTTAATTTGCAAGATAAGTGGGCCGAAGGGCCCACCCTTGTCTTAGGGCAATGCACATACATGTGGCTAAGAATGTGAGAAGTTAGGGGGATGAAGAGGAAGGTTCGAGCGAAGGTTGAAAAGAAAAGAACACTTGATGAAGGGACGAGACTAGCATGATAGCCGAATAGTGACCGACTTGGAGTGGTAGTAAGATGGGCATCGTACTCAGGACCAGCACGATGGCAATAGTACTAGAAACCAAGGCTCATATGGTGGTCCTAGACGGAGTCGATCCTAGTCAAATGAGAAGAAAAGAGAACGAAAGGAAGGCATGAGACGACGAAGACATGGGGTCTCAACGGCGCTAGGCGTTGCCACCTACGACCGTGGAGTAGCAGTGTCACAACGCTAAACACTACTGCTCAAGGCTAGAGGGTGAGCAATAGAGTATGGATGGCGCTAAGCATCGCCGTTGGCAACACAAGAAAGCAGTGTGCGCCTGCTCGGGCGGCGATAGCCTTTCGTGAAACGCGTGGTGATAACCATTTATGAAGCCCGCGATGATAGGAGTGGGACACAAGGGGAATGACGATGAGCACCAAACGTACGAAGGAGGCTCGTGGACGGCGATGAAAACCACGCACGCTAGGCAAGGTCGTGGACGGCGATAGGCATCACGCGCACTTGAGGGAAGCTCACAGAAGGCGATGGGCACCACGCACGTTAGGGAAGGTCACGTACGGCGATTGGCACCGCGTGCGCTTGAGGGAAGCTCGGGGACGGCGATAGATGTTGTCGAGACCTTTCGCGGGCGACTATAGGCATCACTGTCTGCGACAGGCATGCAACAGGGGAGACCCCTGTGGGCTATAACAAGTTTTACCGTCTGTGTTCTTCACTAAGACGTCGAGAATAAGCTTGCGGATGATGATGAGCAGTGCCATGTGCAAGCCTTGTTGGGAGATAGAGATGGATGAACAGAAGGAGAAAAAAACTTGTGCATGGCACTGCCATCATCATATGCAACTTGTGGAACTATTGGAGAGGCATGCACGGCACTACCACTACCGTGCAAGGCCTCTGAGAGGAGCCCAGACGGTGAAGAGGAAGAAGAAAGAGAGGAAGAGAGAGAAGAAGAAAAGAAAAAGGAAGAGAGAGAAAATTTACCTTGATCCTAGGGGTATTAGTCAAAAAGTTTCCCTCACCTTACTCTCCCTCTCCAAACGTGACCCAATAATAAGAAGAAAGAGAAACTTTATTCAGTAAAATCTCTCTCTTTTGCAAAGGGTTGAGTCTTTGTGTGTACAATGATTGTACGTGGTATATATAGAATTTGCCCCAAACATGGGTAGATTGATCAAAATTAAACCTAATTGCTAGAAATTAAGATTTAATTGAATTAAAAGAAATTAGAAAATAGGGTGCAAAATGACAGCTTTGCCCCTTCTTAACAATTTGTAAAATTCCATAACAGTCCCTATGTTGCCCTAAAACATGCATGATTTTTCATGGATGATTCGGGGTTGTTCTGATGCTTGGTTGATCAAAAGATGATTTTTTTCTTGTAAGGCTCGGCATCGCGATCGATTTGATACCAACTTTTAATCATGGATCGTGTTTTTAGGGCACGGTCATATGACATGAAATTTTAATGAATCTTGAAACTTTGGATCGATAGTGTGCTTGTTCCTTGATGTTTTTCTGTGATTTCTTCACTGGATCACACTGAGTATTCCATCACTATCGTGAGGCAACAAACGCAGCTCTATTCTATGCTCGGACGAAGATTTTGTAACTTTGAAATTTTTGTTGGAATCTGGAATTTCGGCGATGAAATTTGCAGTCAATTCATCGGGTTCGTGTGCAGAATCTTACTGTTCATCATGTACGAGGTTCAGGTCCAAGATAGCCTGAGACCTTACGCATGTGATAGAATTGGTTTCACGTCAATCTAGGTCGCGAGCAGTGTGAATTTTCCACTCAAGCGAGGCACGATGCTGCTGAACTTTTTGCACTTTCTTAACGGATCAGCAACTTCTCTCTAGCTTTTCTTCATGCTCAGGGGTCCTCGCAGGGTGTGCCACATATCGAAATTCTTACCTTGACAAGATGAACATGCTCACCAAATTTGAGAGCGATCTAAATAGGGACGGGCGATATATGAGAGTCAAAAGTCACTGTTCATGATTGTCACTTTAATGGGGTGAAGTTACAGGGTGGCCGCACTGGAATAGCGTGGGGCTCCTCCTGTTTTGTTCTTTTGCCTAACTTCTTCTTGGAGTGTCCGCTTAAGCTAAAATTTGACCATGGGGGTTTTCAACTGTTCCGGATCAAATGGTGGTGGTCCCACATCATATTGAGATACCTAAAATGTAGCTCTTGTTATAGGGGTCCATTTCAGGGTGCTAGAGGCTAATTCTGCCAGAACTGTTTATCAGTTTGTACTGCCTTAGACATGTCAGAATGTGACGAAACTTAGTTGGAGACCTTTGAGAGTCCTCATGAAGATCTTGACCAGTTCTGGGGCCATTCTGAGACTAT
Organism: Amborella trichopoda; assembly: GCF_000471905.2. Next base: position 1,417,573 of record NW_006497560.1, on the reverse strand, counting down.
CAGGATTTCCACTATTTTCTAGGCTTCCATTGAGCGGGGGCCCTATGATGGTAAAAATATCTTTCAACAATTAGCCTTTAAGCTCTTCTTTCTTTTCTCTGTCATTTTCTCTATCTCATCCCTTTATTTCTTTCTTTACTGTAAGACTTACTAAAAGTCCCTCGTTAAGAAGACGCTGTAAGGCTGTCAAATTGACATTGACTCTTTTATGTTATTTCTTTCACTACTCCTCGAGCACACATGCATGTGTGTTTTCACCCTATGAAAAGGTGGGGTCCTTAGACCCACTTGTCTGTACTTTAATGTGTGTGTGTTTTGCAGGTAAGAAGAAAATAGGTCAAGGGAAGTGATTCCGAACCAGCCACATGTCAGGGAGGCATTCCAAAGTGATCTAAAAGGGTTCCCGAGTGAGAAATCTCAAGCCCTGGGTCCATCTCAAACCCGGAACCACACCACCAGCTCAACCCAACCTGGAGGGAGAAATCGAGACTCCTAACCCAACTTGTTGTTGGCTTCTTGCTCAATTTACCTCATATGTTCAAATGTGAACACCACTCATTAACTAAAATATCATAAATAAAAAATACAAAATCTTATAGGAATAAACAAATAAAGAAGTTAAAAAGAAAAAGAGAGATGAAAAAGAAAGGTTGAGATAGATGTAGTCATGGAGAGAGAGAGAGGAGAAAGAGAGAGAGGTAATGAAAGAGAGAGAGAGAGGACGTGGAGAAGAGATAAAAGAGAGAGGATGTCTTGGAGTTGGGGGAGAGGGAGAGAGAGAGAGAGAGAAAGAGAGAGAGGAATGTGGGGAGAGCTATAAGAGAGAAATCAGATTTACTTCTAAAATTTCTAAATCTCTATCCACCGTCAAATCCCCTTAATTTTATCTAGGATAATGTTAGATACTTTTGTGAGTCTCTCCTGCTATTCCATACGTGAGTCTCCCTCTCATCTTTCTCTGAAAATATCTTAGTTCTCTTTTGCTTTGCTTAAAAATGGCAAGACCATCCAAATCCATAAAAGAATCTGTATACTTTCCTTTCTCTCTCTCTCTAAAAGATCAGTATGAAATCTCTTCCTTTCTCTCTCCTCTTCTAACGAAAGGGAATGTGACGTACACAATAGGGTCACCTATCATATAATCTCTATAGCATTAGAGCCCCTTCTTATTCTTGCGGCATGTGTCCACCCTTTAACTCTTGCTTAATAATATAGTATAGATATATCTCCCTCTTTTTATTTCCCTTAAATTAATACCAATTAATGCTCTATTCTCTCACTCATTCCCTATTTGCATTACTTACCTCTTTCTCGCATTATTTATCTCTCCTCTCTCTTATTGCTTGGGCCCACATTGGTAGTGGATCATGGCGTAAGACTAAAGAACAATTGTTTCATGCAGGCTAGACCGCATTTCTACAATATGCGGTCCAAAGGTATAAAGCATCCATCTAAAAGATGGATGCAAATAGGTGGTCCATCTAAAAATAATTGTAACTAACGATCCATATGTTTTTTTAATATACCTATTATATTTTGTTTTCATATTTGTTTTTTCCATATTCATGATTTCCATGTTAAAGATTTTATGTTCTCTAAAAATTAGGATCAAATTATATTTAAAAAATATATTTATTACCAAGCCCACATTTCTACAATATGCAGACTACCGACATGCTAACCGCGTCCAAAACAAGAAGAGCGTGAAGGGGCAAGAGGGATCGTAGCACACATGTATGAGAGCTTCCTATGTACACAAACTTCCATGACATTCAACTATAATACTCTATAAAAAATAAAAAAATTAATTCCTAGAAAAAAAAAATTTAAAAATATAAAGAGCAATTCCCAAATAATGTCCCCCATACCTTTCTCCTTAAAAAAAGAAGGAATTTTTTTTTTTGAGAAGGGGTTGGTTCACAATTAAATTTCTTTTTTAAAACGTGGCCTGTTCACAATAGTATGGTCTGGTTTCATGTGCCGATTATACTAGAGAAGTGGCTAGAACCAACTAGTTCATAAGAGGAACCAGCTAGTTCATAAGAGGAACCAGCCAGATCCCAATATTTTAGGAGATCCAAATCATTCTGACCGATTCTCAATTCGAATCGACCACTTCTGATCCTGATCACCGATTTTTCAAACACCGCCTAAAACAATCAATCAAAACGATGTCCAAACTAGAAAATCACTTCACAAACATTTTCATTTCTAAGAATACATTATTTCTAAGAACATACTATATCCGATCCTTAAAAACTGATGACCTCAAACAAAATCAGCATCCATTGTTAGCTCAAATCAGCACAAATGTCAGCCATTTGCATTAACCATCTGACTTTATATGAGAATCCATGTGCCATACTTATCATATCATCAATTCTAACTCCATGATTAGGTCGCGGTAGATAACTAAAACCATAGTCACTATCTGAGTAAAAATCATTGTAAACACCATAGTCACCATCTGAGTAAAAATCACTATAAACACCATAGTCACCATCTGAGTAAGGGTCACTATAAAAGCCACAGTCACGATCAGGGTCAAAGTAATCGGCCGCAACACCCTCATAATCATTGCCGAAATTATTATAAATGTAATGGCCCTCAATGCCATGGTAATCATAATCACCATTAAAATCATCGTTGTGCTCACATTGGGCATTGTAGGGATTGTAACTATTTGGTTAAAAAATATCACCATTGCCACCATAATGACTATAAACTTTTGAGGCCACATTATTATCATTGTCATCATCATCATCATCATCATCATCATCATCATCATCATCATCATCATCGTCGTCGTCATCATCATCATCATCACCAACATTAGCATTTGAGGCAACGTCGTCATCATCGATGCCATGCTCTCCTTGACTCTAATCATTTGAGTAAAAAACTGTCGGATTATGAGGGAAGAGATGGATCCCTAAATTCCCAGGATTAAGGGTAGTGTCGTGAGACTGAGGATCACAGAGTGGAGTGTTTCCAAAACAATGAGAACTCAAGCTTCTCTGTTGGCACCTCTCCATGGCCATGAAAGGCCTAGTTATAGAGGATGGAGGATGTTCTCCAACATTCGGCTTTCTCCTTAAAACTCTGAGAAACGTGACCCTATAATCCTGGGATGGGGGTGGTCATTTTTTACCCATTAGATAACGACACTTTCTCTCTCTAAGAAGCCTCCCTATTTTAGTGATAAACATAGACTTTAAGATAACGAGAGAAATATTTGAGGGCCCCATGGCCACCCATACGTGTCAAAATTCTCCCACTTGGCCATGAGGGGTAGGTATATTGAAACAATATCACTTAGTGATCTAACATTTATGAGCATATCATTGCCATGAGGCTTTTCACGCTAGTGGAGTTATACATCTCATAAAAAAAATATCCAAAGTCATATTATGGGGTTTTTCACGCTAATGCGGCTTTTCCTCTCATGATCAAGACATCAAAAGAAATATCTCATTTGGGAGTTCCTGACTTAAATATTTTTAAGTCCTATTAAAGATACATGCTTTGATAATATTTCTGCACTAAATTCCTTTCTTAAAGAGTCTACAATCATATTTGAAGATGGCAAATAACTTACAATTGTTTCATTATTTCCAATAATATCATAAATATAATGATAATCAATTTCAATATACTTACCCTTAGAATTATATGCTCCATTTCTAATTGATGAGATAGCAGCTTGATTATCACAAAAAAATTTAACTGGTCTGTCGGCTATATCCAGCTTCAAATCATTTATGAAGTGTTTAATCTAGACGACATAAGTTGTAGCAATGCTACAAGCAATATACTCAGCTTCCATAGTATACCGAGCTACACAACCTTGTTTCGTGCTAAACCAAAAAACATATCTACCGCCAAAGAGGAATACAAATCTTGAGGTTGATTATCTATCATCTAGGTCTTCTGTAAAATCTGCATCAGAGTACCCAGTAACCTCTAAGTTATCAGCTTGGAAGCACAACTTGTAATTTTACTTTTTGAATATATCTGAGTATCATATTTACGATTTGCTAATGAACCATCATAGGATTACTCTGAAATCTACTTACAATATCATATGCGTGACTCAAATTAGGTCTTATACACAACATGGCATAATTTATGCATCTTATAGCTTGAGCATATGGAATTCTTTCCATTTCAGCTTTGTCACTATTATTTAATGGACACATTTTCTTGGACAATTTTAAGCCTTTAAAAACTGGTGTATCTATGGGATTGCAATTTTCCATCATAAATCTCTTTAAAATACTTTCTAGATAATTTTCTTGAGATAAATATAGAAGTCTTGAACTTCTATCTCTTGTTATCTTAATGCTCAGTACATATGAGGCTTCTCCTATATCTTTCATCTCAAAGTGAAAACTTAGTCATGATTTGGTATGGTTAATCATGCCAATATCATTACCACCTATCCAAATATCATCCACATATAGTGACAATATAACAAAATTTCTCCTACTTTTCCAGACAAATACACAATGGTCTAACCTATTGGGGATATTACCAATTTCAGTGATTGCGTTATGAAAAGTAAAATACCATTGCCTAGAATATTGTTTTAGACCATATAAAGATTTCTTAAGTTTATATACTTTGTCGTCTTGGCCTTGAATTACATATCCTTCTAGTTGTTTCATGTATATATCTTCCTTTAATTCTCCATTTAAGAAAGTTGTTTTGACATCCATCTGAAATAATTCTAGATCATAATATACAACTAATGATAGGATGATTCTAATAGATGAAAATTTTACTACAGGAGAATAAGTTTCCACATAATCTATACCCTCTCTTTGGGTAAATCCTTTAGCTACTAACCTAGCTTTATATTCATCAGTGGATCCATTTGCATTAAGATTTTTCTTTAGGACCCATTTACAGCCTATGACTTTTCTATCTTTAAGGAGGTCAACCAACGCCCAAACTTGATTTCTTTTAATAGAATCAAGTTCATCATTCATAGCTTGAGTCTACTCAGCTGAGTCATGTGAGCTAATAGCTTCACTGTAGCTTCAAGGTTCGTCTATTGTATCCTCACTCATTGAAGAATAAATGTCTTCATTCATAAATATATAAAATTATTCTAAAGGCGTACGTGGGGCTCTAGTTCTTTTAAGCATGTCTGGCATACTTGATTCAATTGAATCATTCCCACCAAATGTAGAGGGAGTCTGAGAAACAGGGTCTTCCTGACCCTTATCTTTATCAATTTCATATAAGTCAAGAGGTTTATTTAAAATATTTTCATCATCTATATTTTTTAAGAAATAAGCATCACAACTCTCTATTAATGATCTAGTATCATAGTTACAGAATCTATACCCCTTAGAAATTTTTGAATGGCCTATAAAAGAGCATTTTATAGTTTTACTTTATAATTTATCTCTATTTTGTGGTGGTATAATCACATGTGCCCAATAACCCAAAACTTTCAAGATAGTAAGGTCAAGTTTCCTATCTGTCCATAATTCATATGGGGTCAAGTCTATAGATTTAGTTGGGACATGATTAATAATATACATTGCAGTGTTAAGAGCCTCACCCAAAAATTGAGCTGATAAATTTGAATGGCTCATCATGGACCTAACCATGTCCATTAGAGTTTTATTTCTCCTTTCAGCTACACCATTTTGGTGTGGTGTATATGGCATGGTTGTTTGGTGACTTATAACATGCTCCTTACAAAATTCGATAAACAAGGTGGAGCAATATTCACCTCCTCTATCTGTTGAAAGAATTTTACAATGTCTACCGCACTGATTTTCTACCTCAGCGTTATATCCTTTAAATGTTACTAAAGCATCTTACTTTTTACTGATTAGGTATACATATCCATAACGTGAATAATCATCTACAAATGTTATGAAATATTCCATACCTCTATGTATTTTTACATTTAATGGGTTACGTATATCAGAGTGAACAATACTAAGTAGTTTACTGGACCTTTTCCCTTTAGAGAAAGGTTTCTTAGTTAATTTACTAGAAATACATGGCTCGCATGTTTTGGACGCAATTTCTCCTAAATTGGGGAGCAAGCCTCTTTTAACCATTTGATTCATTTTATCTCTATTGATATATCCTAATCTTAAGTTTCATAAATATGAATCATTTATACAAGTAAAAGCATCAAAAGAGGCATCAGAATAACAAAAAAAAGATGAAATTTCATCAATATTTAGTCGGTATAAATTGTCAACTTTAGCACCATATATCAATGCTCTAGAATGCTTCCCAATGGTGACCCGACCAGTCGTCTAGCCTAAGGACAGAAATCAAATTGTGCCGCATATTAGGTGCATATAATGTATCTGTCAATAAGAGATTTGTTCCTCCAAGTAAATCCGCTAATTACCGGCTGCAATCTCCTTCAATTCTGTTAATTTGTCCTTGGTCCTCTAGACATGTTGAGTGGAGGCTGAGTCGACCCACCAATTTCTCAAGTTATGGTCGGCAACTATTGATTTTAGGACTACGTAGATCAAGTCCTTTCTTTTATTCTGATTATTTTGAACAGGGTTGTTATTCTTGTTCCTATTTTTATTTTTTAGCTTAGGACGATAAAACTTGATGTTCCCAATTTCTTTAAAGTAAAAACACTTCTCAACCTTATTTTTCTTATTTTTAAAATTTCTCCCCTTTCTCATATACCTATTATTTTTCTGATTATTGAAAGGTCATGGGGATCTGAGAAGATGAACTTTGGGCAAAGTAGAGTGTTTGAAAACATTTTTTAGCACCTTGGTCCCTGACGTGGAATAGAGAGGAAGTAGGTCAATAAAGCCTCAACATACAATGAAACTTCAAACAGTCTCATAATTGCCCCAGAACAGGTCAAAATCTTTCTAAACACTCCAAAAGGCCGCCTGCCAAGTTTTGTCTTAATCTGACATATCTAAGGCAGCGCAGACATAGAACCCATTTTCAGAAAAATCAGCCTCTTACACCCTGGAACGGACCCCATAACTAGAACTATATTCGTAATGCATCAAACAACTATGGGACCTCTGCCGTTGGATCTGACACGGTCTAAAACCCCTTTGGTTCAAGTTTTGGCTTAATCGAGCATTCCAGAACAAAGTTATGGCTAAAAGACCAAAAAGGGGTAAGTCGCACGCTATTCCCATGAGGTCTTCCTACAACAATCGCCATTAAAGTAGCACGCCTTGCTCGAGCTTCCAAATTACGACGCTCGCAGACCCTATCGACCCGAAACCAATTGCATTATGTACGTATGGTTTGAGGCTATCTCTGGTCCGAACCTCGCGTACGATGAGCAATTGGATTTAACAAATGGAGGCATCGACGCTGCTGTAAATTTTGGCCAACGAATTTTCAGATTCCGGCAAAAAACTCAAGACCACAAAATCTTCATCCAGACACGAAATCAAGCAGCGTTTGTTGCCACGCGATCATGACGACATTCTTTATGTGATTCAGCGAAGATATCAAAGAAAAACATCAAGGAACGAGCACACTATCGATCCAAAGTTTACAAGATTCATCAAAATTTCGAGTCACATGATCGTGGCTTAAAAACACAATTCACAACTCGAAGTTGGTATCAAATCTATTGCCATGCCGAGCCCTACAAGAAAACAATCATCTTTCGATCAAATGGTCACCAGAGCAACCCCGGATCATTCACAGAAGATCACGCAAGTTCTCGGGCAGCAGTAGGGGCTGTTCTAGAATTTCACACATTGTTGGGTAGGGGCAAAACAATCCTTTTGTACCCAATTTTCGAATTTCTTTTAATTCAATTAAATTTTAATTATCATCAATTTAGGTAGTTTTTGGGCATCTACCCATGTTTAGGCTCAATTCTATATAAACATGCTAAACCTAATTGTAAAAAAACCTTCGATCATTCAATAAAGATTTCAATTATTGTTTAAGTTGGTGGGTGAGTCTTAGAGAGAGAGAGGAGAGAGAAGAAAAGGGACGGTACCTCTCGATAAGGTAACTTTCTCTCTCCTCCTCTTTTCTCTAATCTCCTTCTCCCACCTCTTTTCTCTCTCATCTTTATCTCTTTCGATCTCTTCTTTCTTCTCTCTTTCCAGCTATATCTCCTTCTCTCTTATCTCTATCTCTCTCCTTCCCTCATCTCTCTCACTCTCTCTCTTCATCCTCTAGTTTATCACTTCTCTTTGCTTGCACTTCTCTCTTTTCTCCATTCACACATGACAGACCTATCGTCTGGTAAGACGTCTTCCTTCTTTTGAGACCAGACCACTTGCTCGAGCCCGACCACTTGCTCAAGCCAGGGCTGACCCCCAAGTCACCCGTGATCCTTCTTCAAGGGGCGCACACGGGTTGCCATCACAGACAACCCTTCGCCCTCTACTCAGGTGTCCTTATGAGTCAGCCCTGCTTTTGCTTGCTCCTCCTTCTTTAGGCAAGAATCTCCAACCTTGGTACTCGAAGACCTTACCCAAGAGTACCATTTGGAACCAGCCTTATCATCTCGATCATGTCTCTTGAGCCCATAGGAGAGCTCGAGGCAAAGACCTGATGGGAGATCAAATCCATCATCCTCCTCGGCCCAAGATAATTCCAATTCTTGGCCCACACCCATTGCTTCACTTAATGGAAACAGCTCTTTCTTGCACAAGAAGGATTGACTTGTCGCAGTCTCGATCGCAGTTCTGGCACGAGGTCCATCAAAACCTCAAAGCTAAACGGGATAGAGGTATGCAAACTTTGGCCAAAGAAGTGACCAAGGCGGTTGGGGCAACCAACTCTGATGATCTTCTTCGCCTGAACCCCTTCTACCCTCTTCAGATGACGAAGCTTGAAAAAGGAGGCCATGAACCCTGCATTGTAGTTAGTGTTGAAGAAGATTACCCAGCCACTCAGCAGACATAGTCCCAAGATCCTCGAGAACCAGTCCTTACGCGATTGGCGTACAGAACTCGAGTCCAGTCAGGGCATGCTGATCCCTTGCTGACCGATCTGCCACCTGCAACCCGTCAAGCTCGGAAACCCTCAATTGCAATTAACACTGACCTCCTAGGAGAAACAGTCAGTGTAATGGTCATGAATGAGCCTAGCGACTCTCAGGAAAAGCACGTGAATAAATTTGAAGAGAAGATTGATCGCATAGATGCCGCACGATAATCAGCTAATCGTGAGGTAAATTCCCATCACTCAGATGATTTACCTCCAAGGCAGCCCATTCCCTTTGCCTCACAGGACAATTTTGTCCCTCACCCCATCTCATAGGCAGATATTGATGCTATGGTGTCCCATAACTTAAAGAACATACAAATTCCAGGGATACAAGGTGTAATGCCTTATCAAAAGCCGTACCCTTCATACATTGACGAGGTGTCGTCGCCCTTAGATTACAAGAAAGGGAAGTTTCCCATATTCAATGGAACCACATCCCCGAACCAGCATATCGCCCACTTCCAAGCAGTGTGTTGAGAGATAGTGGCTGATGGGAGACTCCTTCTCTGTCAGTTTGTTGAACCCCTTGATGGCCCAACTTTTCAGTGGTATGCTCAACTTCCCCCAAATTGTTCCATCGAGCTTCTCACCTTGACCCAAGATCCTAATGAACCTGTCGACCAATTCATATCAAGGTGGAGAAATTTGGTTGCTGGCCATCCCAATCTTATACTCGAGAAGGAAGCAGTTAAAACTTGTGTGCGGAACATGCGACCTGAGATTTCTCTACATGTTGAGGCCTCCATTCCGACTTTCAGGTCAGAGCTGATCTCTAAATCGGTCCGCATAGAAAGCCTGTCACGCCACCAAGGCATGGCACGATAACAATCTGTAAGCTTAGGGAACAACCAGGGCTATGGTAGCTCTTGGACTAACACCCAGGGCAACCAACCAAAAGGAGTGATCAGTGCAGGCGTCACGGTCAGCAATCCAAAGAAGGCTTCCTCTCAAACTTTGGACCTCTCCAAAGGGGTAAACACAGTAAGAGCACATCAGGCAGGCAAGAAACAATAATCGTACAATCGAGTACCTCCACCTGCGAACCTTAATCAAGCCTATTATTGGACTAGGCATAAGAATCAAGTCTACTCAAACTGCTACTCGAATAGAACATGATCGCGCTCCTAGAGAGCAAGTTTCCTGATCAAACTGGACTCGATACTCAGGCAAATTACTGTGCTTACCATCGAAGGATCAGCCACCCCACAGATGATTGTTACACGCTGAAAGATATTATCGAAGCCCTAATCCAGAAGGGTCAGATAAAACTTGAAGAGCTAAAGAAGGCATTCGGGGCAGCTGAAGGCTCCCACGCAGTAACAGTCCAAGAGGAAGACGAAGCGCCTAGTCTCCTTTGCTCCTTTTTCACTATAATGCTTCAAGAAGGCCTCATCACACCAAAACTGGCAAGGCAGCTCTGATACCTTGCTCAGGGGACTGAGGATCATTGGTGCCCATATCATCAGATATGCGGCCACGACTTGTGTGAATGCTCCAGTTGCAATTGTATATTAGCAAAGAAAATATAGGAATGCCAACAGTCTTGTAGCGGTCCAGAAATTGATCCTCAAACCAGTGCTCTACTAGTACGTGAGGACCTCCTGACACAATTCCTGGGTAAAGATGATGTAGATCCTGCTGAACCCTCGATTTCCCAACCATAGATAGTCCACCACGGGGTGGAGCAAACTCAAGTCATTAAGGTGACAGGTAGTACGTCAAGCTAGGGTTGTCCATAAACCTAGCAAGATAGATCAACCACTGCTAATGAAAACCAAAAAAAGACGAGTGTTGGAAGGTTTTTTTATCAACATGGGGCCCCCACTCAATAAAGCCTAGCAAACAGTGGAAATTTTGGCAGTCTCAGAATAACCTTGAAATCAGCCAAGATCTTCATAAGGTCTCTCAAAAGTCTCTTGCTAAGTTTCGTCGTAGTTCGACATGTCTAAGGTAGTGCAGACTGAGAAACAGTTCTAGCAAAATCCACCTCTAGCACCCTGAAACGGCCCCTATAACTAGAGCTACATTTTCGGTACCTCAAATCGCTATGGGATCGCCACCATTAGATCTGACATGGTCGAAAACCCTTAGGAGTCAAATTTCAGCCCCCACAGACACTCCAGGAAGACATTATAGGCAAAAGAGTGAAATAGAAGGGGTCGCACGCTATTCCCGTGCGGCCACCCTACACCTCCACGCCATGGAAAGGACAGTCAAGACTAGTGAATTTCGACATTCATATCTCACCTTTCCCAATTCGAAGTCCGCTCAAATTTGATGATTGTTCGTCTAGTCAAGACGAGCGATTCGATATGTGGCACGCCCCGTGACGACACCTGAGCACAAGGAAAAGCTAGAGAGAAGTCTGTAAAGAAAGTGCAGGAAATTCTGCAGCGTCGTGCCTCGCTCGAGCGGCCAGATCACGCCGCTCACGTACCAGATTGTTGTGAGACCAATTCCATCGTGTGCGTAAGGTCTCAGGCTATCACTGACCCGAACCCTGTACGTGTTGAATGGTCGAATTCTGCACACAAAACTAACGAAGGAGCCAAAATTCCAAATTCCGGCAAAAATTCCAAAGTTGCAAAATCTTCATTCGAGCACGAAATTGAGCGGCGTTTGTTGCCCCGCGATCGTAACGATATGCTCAATATAATTCAATAAAGAAATCACCAAAAAACATCAAGGAACAAGTACACTATCGATTCGAAGTTTCAAGATCCATTCAAATTTCAAGTCACATGATCGTGTACTAAAAACACAATCCATGGCTCAAAGTTGGTACCACATTGATCGCCATACCGACCCTACAAGAAAACAATCATCTTACAATCAACCGGGCATCAGAACGACCCCGGATCAACCATGCAAGATCACGCAAGTTCTAGGGCAACACAGGGATTGTTCTCTAATTTCACAAATTGTTAGGAAGGGGCAAATATATCATTTTGCACCCCATATTCTAATTTATTTTAATTCAATTTAATCTTAGTTTCCAGCAATTAGGGTTACTTTTGATCATCCAGCCATGTTTTAGGCAAATTTTATATATACGTACCAGCATTGTACGCACCAGAAGACTCAACCTTTCATAAAAAGAGAGAGTTTTACTTCATACAAGTTACTCTTTCTTTTCATTGTTGGGTCACATTTGTGAGAGAGAGTGAGGTGAGAGAAACGTTTTGACCAGTACCCCTGGGTTTGAGGTAAATCTTGTCTCTTCTTTTCCTTTTATCCTTCCCTCTCTATTCTTTCCTCTCTTCTTTCTCTTCTCTGTCTAAGTTCCTCATAGGGGTCATGCACAGCAGTGGCAGGGTTGTGCATGCCTCCTCTGAGGTCACACAGGTTGTGCATGGCGATGGCAGCGTCATGCGCGAGTCTCGTTCTCCTTCTTTTCTTCTATCTCTTTCATCCAGTGAGGCCTATAGACGGTGCTGCCCATCGCCATCCATAGACGTAGCTTGGACGTCTCAGTGAAGAATCCAGACGGTGAAACCCATTGCCGCCGACAAGGGTCTTTCCCTGTTGTGCGTCTATAGTAGATGGTGATTCCCTTCGCCGTCTACTAGAGGCCTCGACAATGCTTATCACCGTCCATGAAGTGTCCTTTGCATATTCGGTGTTCATTGCCATCCTTCTTGAGTCTCATGCCTATCACCGTGCACCTCGTGAGGATTACTGCCGTGCGCTTCACTAACTGCTACGCGCTTCATTAGAAACTATCGTCGCTCGCTTGTGGGCATGTTGTTTTCTTATGTTGCCAACGAGGATGGCTAGCACGATCCGTAGTTCATTTCTCACTCTCTAGTCATGAGCAATAGTGTCGAGTGCCTCCCAAGGGCCACGACACTGCTACTCCACGGTCATGAGCGTTAACGCCTAACATCGTCGAGACCTCATCTCTCTGCCATCTCGTCTCTTCTTTTCATTATCTTATCTCTTCTCACTTGATTGAGGGTAGACTTAGCCTAACACTGCCATATCGATCTCGATTTCGAGTAGTATTACTGGTGTACTGGTTCTAAGAACCATGCCCCTCTTGCTACCACTCCGAGTCTATGATTTCCTGGCTACAATGCTAGTCTCGTCTCTTCGTCAAGTTTTCTTCCCCTTTCTATCTTTATTTGAACCTTACACTTCATCGCCCTCTCGTGTGAACGTACAGTGCCGCAAGACAAGGGCGGGTCTCTTTGACTCACTTGTCTCTCATATTAACCATAGAAGTGTTGTGTAGAAAACAAGAGGATTGCAGGTCAAGGGAGGCGATTCTGAACAAGTTAAAGCAGTTGGGGGGACTTTCTTCGTGATCTAAGAGGGTTCCCATGCGAGTCAATCCGAGTAAGTCTC